>JBBPLP010000556.1:0-17771 GCA_038089875.1 Fistulinella prunicolor
ACGAATCTGGATCTGGGGAAAGGGTGCACAGTGAGTCAGAGGAAAAGGAGTCTGAAAAAGAGGAATGGGCTAAAATTGGCACAAATTGGTGAGTCACGTCGCCGCTCTCACCTGTTCTTATCCAGCGACCGCGAGTCACACAGCGACGAGGAGACAAAGACGAACGCTCGCGTGTTGCGTTCGTGAGTGCCCATATCAGCCAATCGCCCTTCGTCACTGACGGCGCTATACAAGGCGAGCATACCGCGTCAACTCGTCTGAGGAAGACGAACTGCAAGGCCATGGCAAGGCCATAAAGTCCAGAGCACACCCGGTCAAGCAGTCACACGGCATGCGTCTGCGCACACGATCAAGGTAAGTCCATCCAGCTTTTCCTTTTCATTCGAACACTCAACGTCACGCAAGGATACCCTCTGGCGCTGGCAGCTACAACGGCGTTAACAAAAACGATAACGACAACGAAGAAAAGCAGCCACGCCAAACAGCGACGCAGTGCTCATCGCGAGGGGGCAAACGTCGAAATATTGAGCACGATTACAAGGGTGATGTCGATGATGAGTAAGTCACGCCGTCTTCTTGTGCTGCATCAAGCCCACCTTTCCACCACAGCATCCTCGTCGAGGAGGAGGGCATCCAACGCAGGTGCGTTTCTACGACACGCCCGTGTTTCAGCTGCTGACCAGACACAGGTTAAACAGGGTCATCCAGGAGGATGAAGACAGCGTCATGCAAGTGGCTCTTGGGATGCCCATCGATGTTCGCGACCACGTTCACGCAGAGCAGAGCGTGACTCAAGACGAGGACGAGGGCAATGAACACACAGACTATAGGTGGGGGCATACGTGTCGTTTTCGTTGAAACTGCTCATCACCTCCAGCGCCATGATGCCGTCTATCCCAGCGGTGGTCATCGGCGAGTCATGCCAACTACCGGTGCCAGAACGGGCCGATGAACCTGCACCACCACCAATCCAAGAGGAGTCCCCAGTCGAGGGGGGCATCAAAGAGCTAACCCCACAGGTTCTACCGCTGAAAATTCGCATGTGAGCTCATCCCTGTGCGTCGATGGCACTTGCTGATATTTTTCACAGCGAGATTCAAACGGATACCGGCCAGCCCGCGGATCAGGGGTTTAAATCGCCTATTCCAGTCGTACTTCCTCCAGCGGACTGGTGGTCGTCTGACGTTGACTCTGACGACGAACGCGGGGGCGAGGATCTCCAGGACTATCCGAGCGACCTCATTTCCGGAATTCATGGGGTCCAGGTCGACGAAAATGCAGCAAGTGCTGTGTGGAAAAGCGGCCAGAAAACGGTCCTGCCGTACCTTGCGGCATTCGACGAAAACGGCGACGAGTTCAACCTTTTGCGTAACGAGGCGAGATACGCGATCGAATTGTCGACCTTGCCGGAAGCTGGACCCAACTCGAACCTGGTCACGTATTTGGACAAGACCACGCTCAAGGCCCAACTCTGGCGGGATACTCGCGAGGCGCTCTCTAATAACAAGATCGTCGTTATCCGCAGCTACGTCGACACCGAGGGCTTCCGGTTCTGCCCCGAGGACCTCGAAGAACACTTCAGCGTCGTCATGGACCGGCCAGTACAAGCACACGGTAGGTCACGCCATCTCACTGTGCAATGACCTTGCTGACGACGCCTAGACATGGCGAATCGTGCAGAGGACTACTCGAACCCACACGTCACCACGACGGTGGGAGAGTTCCTTGACGGGATCAACGACACTAGCGTTTCACGCCTCGCGTTGGGTTTCCCATTGCCTCAACTCAACGCACCTCCCCCATTTGAGTGAGTCACGCCCTCTGACTCGGTTCATACAACTCACAGTGCCGCAGGAAACTAGACGACGGTCTCACTCTGGGCTGGGCCCAGACACAAGAGTATGCGTCCATAGACGGCGAAAGAATCCCGGCGGACGTGTGGACCGTGCGCTCTTGGGCGATCGGTCACCATGCCGCCATAGTGACGTTCCCCCATCACGACGCAGACGGTGCGCTCACCTTTGTCGCCGTGATGTCCGGCCACAAGAACTGGGTCGTGCTCGGACTCAACGAGGGGACGAGGAGCCAGCTGCCACCGCTGGTGGAGTCCCTTACGGACGAAAGGGGCTCCCTGTTCGACTTTGGAGGTCGGATTTCCAGCGAAACCATTCACCTCGCCCCCGGCGACCTCATGTGAATTTCATCCAACCTTGATCTCATATAGCTCATCTCATTTTTGCAGCATCATGCCCCCTGGACAGGTCCATACGGTCTTCACGCCCGAGGCGGGGTTCTGCCGGGGCGGACACTTTTTCAACCTCGACACCATGCACCTCACCGAGCTGTCGAGGTACATCGACCACACGCGGGGGGACAAGGTGACCAATAACGTCCACAGCGGAACGCTGGAGACTTTATGCAGGACGGTCATCGGCCTGACTGTCATACCAAAGTCACGCAGTAAGTCACGCCGCATTCGATCGTTACTGTTGATTAAATAGCTGCCAGAGGTTTACAAACGTTCCTTGGTGGCCCTCTGCGGCATGGTCGCCTATCAAGACGTATATTCCGCCAAGAACGGCCTGGTTCAAACATCGCTGACGCTCCGGTTAGCACAGAAGATCGCCAATACGGTGCTGGCCTGGTACGGCCTCAACACCGTCGTCAGGTACAGACGTTATCTATCCCAGGGTGATTTCTTTGACAGGGGTGAGGAGCTGCAAGGCATTCATTCTTACCTTCATTCTCTCGAGCCGGCCCGCCGGTTGCAATTTGGGTAGAGCAGTACTTGTGAGCGGACACGAGGTGTAGATACGTACAGGATGTAAATACTCCAATCGATTAAGTACAAAACCGCACTATATACCCAGATGCAGGATGCAAGGATGTCCTTCTGTTTTCCATGTTGCGCGGTTCGTTCGTGGGTCAGATGTGTCGTCTTGGGTCTTGGATATGACGGTCGGATTGCTATGACGGTCGGATTGCACAATAATTCGCAGCATACCACTTTGCATGAGTGCGCATTTTTTGTACTTAGATTACTCTGTCAGTTAATCCGAGTTCGACTGAGTTCCTAGTGTCCCAAATCGCGCGATTTATTTGGGGTTTGCCATCCCATGCTACTACCTTACACTGATTTTAAAAATAAGCAAATGAGTGATTTGACAGAGGGCCGCATGCGTTGGGCTGCCGACGCTGTGCCATTGGGGTCGTGGGACGAGGTGATTGCAGATTTGTGGGCGTCTGAGGGAGTGAGCCGGGTGTACGAGTAGTGGAACCGATGGACCAGGGGGCCCAGGACTGGCGGAGGGAGAGACCTAGAGCAGTGGCCGGTAGCCTCATCGGAGGTAACCTTGAGCTGGATCGTCGGTAGTCGTGTCATTAGCCCTTAGCCACGTAGTAGGGTGCGTCCTAGCCTAGCCCTCTCCACCGAGTCCACTGGCGATAACCTGGAGGCATCGAGAGGTATCGAATTCTAAAGGTGCGACATATGGAGCGTGACTTACATAGGCGAGGAACAAATTTGGCCTGGCCCTTGGAGAAATAAACGCCTCTCAACACCATATTTTCAAAAATACGATGCGGGTAGGTTGATAGCTTAGGGATGTCCTGTGATTCTATAGAGGTTCCAGGAAGATCTTCCATGGGACGGTCGATGAACCACATCTCTGGCCTGTCTGGTTCCGTTCGGGAGTCAATGTATTGAAAAGCATCAGAAAAGTCGACGGATAGCGTGAGTTTCTTGATGTAACCAACCATCTCTTCCTCGACCGACGTCACAGATTTTTTCAGAGATGGCTCTTCCTGTAGGGGCCTGAATGGCTGAGAGAGCTCAGCTCGCCGGTGGAATGAATGGCCCGAGCAGTAATGGTGGGAACGGAGGCGACAAGCCTGGAGGTAGAGGC
Source organism: Fistulinella prunicolor (assembly GCA_038089875.1). Lineage (NCBI taxonomy): Eukaryota > Fungi > Basidiomycota > Agaricomycetes > Boletales > Boletaceae > Fistulinella > Fistulinella prunicolor. The sequence continues at coordinate 3,906 of JBBPLP010000556.1, forward strand.
ATAATACAGCTCGACGGCACCTGTGATTTTAGGATAGGTAGGCTCTGATTCTGTATGAATAGCTACAGCGGCACGCAGGGGTTGCACGTTGACGTCGATGGGATGACGATCCAAACGTAACTGAGAAAAGAGGTTACCCTTGGTTCGCTGATTGGAAGATTGCTGAAAGACGTCTGAAACGACATAGAAACCATTTGAGGACAGCTCAGCCTCGATCTCTTCCACAAGGGTGGCAGAGGATGTAGCCTCGGAGATGTGAGTAACCTCGATGAGATAGACATGACTGGACATGGCAACCAAGGGTTGTGCTTTGACGACCGAAAACTTTCTGTCATGGTGGGGAGTGTTGGCGTGACTCTTCTGGAAGTGCTCTCGAAGTCTCCTCTCATCTGCAAAGACAAACGTTGAGGTGCAAGGGGTGATTGTACACCTGTATCTATCAACGAACGAGCATCTGCGTGACCTCTTCCTTGGACGGAAACACCCCTCGTGGCTGCAGGGCTGGTGCATGATTTTCAAGGAAATGGGAATATGCCCAGTTGTAAGGCACAGCGCGGGCACAAGAAAGGCATATGGTAAAGCGAATGGCTGCATCAACCGATAGGCCGAGGAATAGAAGTTGGTCAGAGATAGATCTGCTTGTTGAACCTGCAATAGGAATATCTGGATCAACAGCGTCCCCAGAAGAGTAAACAGCGTCGTCCATCCCCATGCTATAGTAAGTCACGCTTGGAAGGTGATCATGAGCATGGTCAGAAACGGAAGCTTGGTCAGTAGGAGTAAATTCATAAGCCAACCCATTGTCTGGCTTGGTAGAGAGGTTTGGAACGGAGGCATCCCGACAGGGGAAATCAAAGTCGATGCCCATGAAAGCAGAATCTTGTAGCGCGGGCATAACCACGTTAGGGGTTTCTGAGGTGGCAGTCAGGGCGTTGCTGATCTCTGGGGATGTTGTGGGAAGCGGTTGTTCTTCGTCTGGGAAGTCCTCAGGATCCTCAGGATGGGGCTTTCATCGACACGTGGCGTATATCTTGTTAAAGTTGAAGCAACTATGGGCTGGGTTGCCGCAGGGACAAGGAAGCTGGCCGGATGGGCCATCTCTATTTATGCTCACGCTTCTCCCTATGGATTATTAAGCATACAGTATATATCAAGATGAACGCATATATGCTACCTTCATAGGTGACATTTCGAACAAGAGCATGGAAGTCACCTGCATGCTTTCGGGCTTGATGATGGAAAAACGACGCGTTACAGCCGGGTACTTGGCAACGATTTCTAAGAAAATAAACGTGAGACGTTGCGACAAGACAAGGACATCAACGAACACCATTGGGGAAGGTTTGCTATAAAATAGAGGTTACGCTGTTGGGGATCCAAAGGCCGGCAGGTAGAGGGATAAAAGCAGCAGGCTCTAACAAGGACAGGCTCAAACAATACGAACGACTTGTTGCCTACAGGAACGCACAAATTCTTGATGCAGGCTTCTCTAAACCAACAGCAGCGGCAATGATTTCATGTGGCGAAGCTGACACACCTTGAGTTGGCAAGCCAAATGCGACCACATGGTATCATCGATTCGTATATACAACCATTGTATCCAACCACAAAGCCATCTACGTCACTTAAAGTAGCATTCACCGGTGGCTTACATGCCTTGGTTGGCGTGACTTGACTGAACAGGCGTTTCTCTTAGCGTGGCTCTGTATCCAAGAATTAACCGCTTGGTAATCTAGTCGGTTAGGTTAATACTACGCTGGTCGTCATTGTGAACGTCTTTTCTAGAGCAATCTCCAGATTGAAAACCGCATATATTTAACTTTCAGCTTTAGCATGTACGTACATAGCTAAAAAGGCATCAGCAAAGCCGCTACGAATAGCACCCGCAGTGACTCAGAATGAGTCACGCCGAAGTCGTTGGCTAAAGTTAGGCCAAGGAAACATGGACAAGGGCACAATAATGGACAAGGGGCTCAGAAGAGAAACTAGACGAGCTCCTACAGCGAGACAACAAACCCCAGAGCATTGCACTGAAGGGGATAAAAAAAGGCACCTAAGAACGAGGCGTGACCTACCCGCGACGAGATGGGCAACCCAAGCGTATTTGGTGGCGATGGGTACCCAGCATAAAGGGCTCCATAGAGGCGATATGGACGACGTCGAGGTTTAGATGGGTGTGCCAGCGTGACTTGACCACAAAAACCTAGCCGCGTGCCAAGATCTGGCTCGACGACAGGATTGGGTGGGTAGGTACGCCAGCATATCAAAAAAAGAGACCTGGTGGAGATACAACAAGAGGGGTGGGTGCATCGACTACACAGATGGAAAAGACGCAGCATACTGGCATACACTAAACTGTCCCAAAAAGAACCACCAAGGGGCAACTTATCTGCAATAGACTGGCTGTGTCCTTATACAGGGCGTGAGCAAGTCACTGAGGAACTGGAGGGGAGCATATTGTTCAGAAAGCTGGGCGTATGCTTCCCAATTGGTCTAATAAAGCTGCCGAGACTGGGAAAGAGTTTAGAGGGGTACGGGTCAGATATGAGGCAACTCACATCAGGACAGCAGAAAGCATACCTTCTTGCCATGGCAAATACACCAAAAAAACCGGGCATTGCCTATATAATGGCTGTGGTGGGAGAGATCGCTGTGGGACGCCAAGGGTGATGATACGGTTGAGGAGTGAAATTTTCACCCTTGACAACGATCCCAAACAAACGTAATAAGCGGCAGCACAATTCTTTGGAGGTCTTTGGGAAATGAACCAACTCAACGGCATAAGGAGCACGGTAGAATAGCTCATTTTCAATTATAAAGCAGCCTTAATGGCGTGACTCAATTTTTATGTAGGCGTGACTTACATGTTACATGACGCTAGGGGTTATAAAGAGGGAATAAACCCTAACTGTAACAAAATATAACCTTAAATAGCTGGAGGGTAAACTCCCCAGACCCCCTATTCGATACGCATGAACACTAACAGAGTTAACCTAACCTAACCTTGGTACGCCTGTATGCGTGACCCATAAAATTCGTGAATCACGAGGGGGTAGCAGGGAGGGTAGCATGGCCTGAATAATAAAGAGGAACGAGGTTGGCTTGCATGAATGGTTTTATGAGGGGTAACAGGTTAGGTTGGCTGTGGTTGTAAACGATGAAGAAGGAAAAGCCCCATGCCCAGGGACAAGGAAGCGTTACAAAAATGAGCATGTTCTAGCCGTCATGCCAACTGGAAGTGGAAAAACTTTGGCTGTTTTCGCTTCCCCATTGTTCAACCCCTCTAGCATGTTCATCGTCGTGGCTCCGTTCGTCGCATTGACAGAGGATATGCGTCGAAGACTTTCTTCTTATCCCATTTCAGGAGGAATGTGGTCGAGTGAGATAGATCCATTTGAAGCTCAGCTGGTCATCGTTTCTGCCCATGAAGCAGGCACGTCACACTTTTTCCAATGGGCCGAGGGAAACTCGCAGAGGATTCGACGAGTCTTCTTGGATGAGGCCCACCACGTCATTGTCTCTGATTCATACCGTCCCTGCTTCAAGCTCTTCCACCTCCTAACCCGTTTGAAGAAACCAACCACCTTCCTAACCGCGACCATCTCAGCCCTTTGCAAAGCTATGCAGATCGACACTCTCCTTCTACGAATCATTCGTACTTCGACTGCGCGCACAAATATCAGGTATCGAGTCCTCCATTTGGATGAGTCACGCTTGGTTGAGAGGAAGATCGAGGTATTTCGCTCTCTGGATTTCAAGCCGCATGAGCGTGGCGTGATATACACCACCAGTATCGCGTTCACAAACGAGATCGCAAGCCGGCTCTCCATTCCAGCGTAAACGAGTCGCATTCTCCCGGACGATGAAATGAATAAAGAGGAAAAGTCACGCCGTTTTCTTGCATGGCGCTCCGGCGAGACGCCATGGGTCACCGCGACTATATGCTTTAGAGAGGGTGCTGATTTTCCCAGCGTTCGCTATGCCATCATTGTGGAGCCAAAGGAGATGCTCTCTTTTCTCCAAGAATCAGGACATCTCGGTCGTGATGGCGTCGTCTCGCAGCCCATCACTATATGGAGTACCTTACCCAAACCACCCTCTGCAGGCGATCCAGACCATTCTGGAAAGCGTCCCATGGCCCTCTTCCTCCAGACAAAATCTTGTCGCAGGCTGGCATTTCGACAATTTGATCCATGGATGCATTCTTGCGCCGCCTCTTCTGAAAACGTTTTGTGCGATTTTTGTGAGTCCCTGTGTGAGGTGATTTTAATGACTATTTCGTTTTGGTTTATCGCTGATCGTTCTCAAAGTCAAACGAGCTCCATATTCCCGTGCCTGTTCGATTCGACCTTCCTCTGGCCCAAGGACATGGCCCTTCGCGCTCCATCTCCGTTCAGAGCAACGGCATGCTCATAGATCAAGCCTACAGTACTGGGAAGCGAGGCATGGAAGAGCTTCACGCTGTCATTTCTCGCGGAACTGCTCAGGGATGTGGTGATTGTTGGGTGCTTGGAAAAAATATCACAGTGCTGCACCATCACGACAACAGGCCCTACCTGTTCAAATCGCTTGTGTCGAGTCTACGTGCTAAACAGAGAACAGAAAACGTCTTTTGGCCTTCCTGCTATCTTTGCTGGGTTCCTTTTCAAGCACCTTGTAGCCATCCGAGCATCAGAATAGGTGACGAGATCGAGCCTGAAGACTGCCCTTATCCAGCCATTCGTTACCTCATTCCTGCCATTTGCTCTATGATTTACATCTATGACAATACCTCGAGGTCGTTTCTATCCCAAGTATCTGTCTCTCTGTCTCTCGATCCGCCTCTTTCTGACAGCATCTCACGCTTTATTGACTGGGTTACAGAGCCCTCTCCCTCAGCTGACAAAATTCAAAACTTTTCCCTTCTTTTAACCACATTTTCTGACTGCTTTGACAGGTAGATTACGTAGAACCGTTAAGTGTTAACTCAAGCGTGACCCAGCGTGACTTAGAGCTCCCCTAAGTAACAAGCCTGTAAGCGTCGCCTTGACCAGTGGGTTAAATCCCACCTGGAAGGAGATGTCTTTCTTCGTGGTGCACCAGCAATCCCCATGGGAGGCCGACGAATTCACAGAGAGGGCATTTAAAACACCCGTCCTTTTCTTTTATCGTCCAAGTCCGGCCCGCATGATCAAACTTGAGCATGTTTGTATTTTTATAACCCACGTAACGCACCGAAACCGTACAGCTTGAGTTCCTGCTCTTTGCTGTGCTGGCTTTTGACATGTCTTTCTAGACGCACCGCGGCATTCCCTTCAACCACTTGGAAGCAGTACGGGCAGGAGAATTTTCCGTTCATCATGGTTATCAATGGGGTTGTTTGCGAGGCATTGCTCCTTTCCCTTATTAGTTATTTTTTTTTTAATGTCAGCCTCCCCTTTATCCCGACTCTCTCTTCCACATGAACGCAGAAATGGAAGCCTCTTTAGAAGTGAAAAGGCAAGCTGTCCAACAGGCGATGCAGTATGTTCAAGATCAACAGAAATACATGCTTGGGTCGTTAAATTCACGCCAAAAACGACTCTCCGACATCCAGCTAGGCCTTCAAGGCGGTTTCATAGGCACAATAGACGAGCCCGAACTGGACGACCTTAATTCAGAGCAACCTGACGTGATGTTTCTAGCGTTGGAGGTAAATGGCCTTTTCATCACCGGGGCAGCAGGTATGTGACTCTTCATGCCTAGGATTCTAGCGTGAGGCGTCCTTCTCTTAGGAACCGGCAAGACGCATCTTCTCGCCCGCATACATAGATCCCTATGGTACAAGTATGGCTATCATCTCAGGGTGGTCTTGACGGCCAGCACTGGGATGGCTGCCATGAACATGCAAGGTATGCCCATCATGTTTCTTAGCCATTTTCTCACCCGTTCCCCAGGACAGACGCTTCATTCCTGGGCGGGTTTCAATAACCCCTTCATGTCCATCAAGGACGCGACCCAGAAAGTCAACTCTAACCCCGCATTCCAAGCCCGATGGTTAGAAGTAGAGTCGCTTCTGATAGAGGAAAGTGAGCCTGTTTCCTTGCATCTCTAAGCCTATATCACAAACGATTTTAGTCTCCATGATCGATGCGAGGTTCTTGAACATCATAGATCAGGTCGCCCGTCATGTTCGCCATGTAGAGCGCCCCTTTGGTGGGTTACAGGTATTTGTCATTACTTCCGCCCGCCCACCCCTGGTTACATCCTCGGCCAGGTCATCAGCACCGGGGATTTTTTTCAGCTACCTCCATGCAACTCTGAGGGGGAAAAATCCATATTCGAATTCGAGTCTGAAGCTTGGTGTAGAGTCACGGATTATGCAGTAAACCTCAGCGTGACTTACCGCCAAGTTGAAGAAGGCATAGCCTTTTTTCTTAACCGACGACATCTGAAAACCCATCCTAGAATTCATTCGCACACTGAACGAGTGCAGGGTGGGACTTATCTCTCCAGAATCTATCGCTGTACTTCGTCAGCTTGAGCGTGACTTGGAACCTCAGGCTGAACCGCCAGTATGGCTCATCGCCCTTCGTTCTCTGGCGGACAGGAAGAAAAACAAACATTTGGATGAGCTTCCTGGCCAACTATACACCTATCACGCTGTTGACGGCCCGGACGAACCCCTAAGCCAGCCATACCGCAACGACATGCCCGTTGACCCTACACTCACCTTGAAGTGCGGTGCTCAGGTCATGCTTCGCAAGAACTACAGGAACAGTCTCGTCAACGGCTCTGTTGGTAAGGTGGTTTCGTTTCACACCGAGGAGGAGCTGGTTGCTGTGGGCAACGACCATGTTCGGTTCTCACACGGCCTCATTCATCTCATCAACCCATCCTCACTCCCCATGTCCTCCACAACCGCTCCTAACGCATACCCGGTCATGTGGTTTGAAACCACTGCTGGGTTTGAGCACGCATTTTGTAGGCCGGAGGTTTTTCAGGTCGAGGACCAGCATGGACAGATCGTCGCGTTGCGTTTTCAGCTACCCATTATTCTGGCTTGGGCACTCACGATCCACAAGTCACAAGGACAGACAATTTCCAGGCTAGTTGTGGAATTTTTGGGCATCTTCGCACCTGGTAGGCCCGTGCTTGCTCGGTCATAAGCCACTTCCATGCAGTATGTATATCCTCAGGCCAAGCGTATGTCGGGCTGTCTAAAGCCAAATCCATGGAGGGCCTTCAGATCGTCAATTTCAACCCGATGCGGGTAATGAGGTTCCTTTTTTAGAGCTGCTTCTGTTCACCCTAATGGTCTCTTTTAGATCATTGTCGATTGGACTGTGTTGCAGTGGTATCATCGTGTTTTCGGAGAATTATTGTAGCACATAGTATTTAAAGCAGAAAGTCACAAAAATCCCTCTTGACGTCGCGTACACACCATGTCCCTCTGTACCCATACCTGTCCCATTTTTCGGTTCTCGTTTGCTGATGCTGAGCGCCATCTCGACACACACTCAGAGGACACCGACCCTCAATTTTTTGTGCTCAGTACGTTTCCTCCTGTTACTGTGTTATCCAGAAGCTCAGTCGCAGACCGAGTATATTCACTCCGAGAGGTCGGAGACCTTTACAGGTGCCCTATATGCGCGTTCACTGGGATCCTATTTGCACTCTATAACCATTTCCAGGGCCATTTTGCCCTTCACGTACGTTGTCGATGCTTCGCTTGCGCTCGTCCTAACTTGACAACCAGGTCAAGGGCGCGGCTTTTACTTTCACGGACGACGAGCCTCCCCGTAAGAGGCTCAAGTTCGCTACGCTATCTTCATCCATAACGGCAGAGAAAAATCCACGCCAATTGACTGGATCAGAGCCTCCCACTCCGACTCCCATGTCTAGTCTGCCGACCTCTCTGCCGTCTCTACAAGCTGATCACCATCGTCTCCCTGGTATCACACGGACATCGGTCAAGGCCGGGTTCAACGAGCTGCGTGAGGTCGTCAGCGCATTCCTGGAACAGCACAAGAGAACGTGCTTGCTCCACACCATACTCCAGCAAGATGTCCAGAATCCACACGACTCCCTCCTTGGATGCGATCTCGTGAGCGGGCCCAGACCTCCTGGGCTGAGCAGTTTTCGCGAGGAGTTTCGGAAGGGGAACAACTCGGGTCGCTGTCGCTCTTGCGCCTGCCCGAAATTTGAAGGCATTCGACACAGCGGCGCATTTGGCGCTGCATCCAACTGCATGGACGACTCTCTCCAAGAACGGATTGTCGGTCTCTCTTACTATGTCTGGATATTAGAACCACTCCGCGAGATGGTCTTTGATGCCTTCGGCTCTGGTAATGAGAGCAGGGGGAGGTATGCACTGTGGTTGGGCAGCAGAAACGGCAGGCATAACTCTTTCATCGCGTCGAACCTTGTTGACATGATTTACATCGTTGAAAAGAACGCCAGCTCACTCTTTGGTCAGTTTAACGTGGATTAGGGTCACGCTATCTGTATAGAGTCACGCTACCTGTAGAGTCACGCTACCTGTATAGAGTCACGCTGTCTGTAGACAGCCTGCTGTAACCTTAATCTTGAGTGTTGACGCAGCCAGTCCATTCCGGGATTAATTATATAAATTTACGCAAGGTAACCTTCTCTCGAGTTTCCTATCTTTTCACAATGCTTCTTGCCTTTGTTTGTCTCGATGTCCTTTAAGCCTATCGTTTTTCCTTTCTAATTTTCTTTTTCAGATGTTTCCTGACATTGCCTCCGTCATTCGTCTCAAATCTATTGGGCCCGAATAGTCCATCGATGAAGCGCTTCATCGTGAGGCTCTCCATGTGATTTCTGCACAAAGCGATCACGAGACAGGCTCAATCGAACATCCACCCACCTCAAACCTTGACGTCACCCAACCCGTTCCTTGGACCACCCCGTCGGCACCACGGGATTCCGGAAAGAAGGCCGCGGATAAGCTCCGTAGGCAAAAAAAAGAGCGTTGCGTCGCGCACAGTACACAACTATTCCTCGGAACTCGAATGCGAAAAAATTTACCGATCTGCCCTCGATCACCGTTGACTACGACGCCGCTGACCTGCCTGCTGCCAAAGGGGCCTTTGTGAGTCGGTGCCAGCCATGCAAGGCTAATCATGAGTGGACCATGCAAGAGTCGGCCAAACTCGGTTTCAAGGTCGTCGAGTCGGATGGGCGGTGCGTTGTTGCCCATTTTTGATGTTTAGTCACGCTAATCTCCCTCTTGTCAGAACACCGACCGCCATTGTCGGCCAGTGGACCAGGACTAGAAGGATGTTCATGTGAGGATGAGCACCCTTCTCGAGAAGGCAGACGCAAAGAATCAACATATGCCTAAGGAACAACAAGGAAAGTTTGCTTCCCTGTCTACGGCCCATAGATGAAGTGACGTGTGCTCCGACTTGAAACGAGTCAATTCGAAACCACTCGCTGTAAAGCAGGCACCGAGTTGATACGAGCAACCCAAGTACAGGACAAATTACGGGGCATTGAGTGCCTGCACAGTGTCATCCATATAGAATGTATGGCCTTAGACCTTCAGATGGAATATATATTTCGGCGCTTTCTGGGGGTTTAAATCTCAGCTTTATCTCAGACTCGTGTTTTCTCACTATCTTATCTTCAAACTCCCACCATCAGGATATCTCAACATCAACCTTCCATCAAACTTCCTGTGAGTTTTTATGGTACGTCATCGTGATGTGAGACAAGAACTAGTATGACCTAGCAAGGAACATGTAACCTAACAAGGTGTGGGATTCGAGCACTCTAGTCGTGATGCATACTAAGTCTTGCAGGCGCTAGCATGGCCAAGCTATATCGGTCTACATGTTAGGACCTTGCAAGACGACACAGCGATTGCAAGCTATTGAAGCCCACGCAAGAAGGTATGGTTCCGGGCAAGAGCCGCAAGCTCTAGTAGCGCTTGTTAGGTCTTGTTAGGTCTAGCTAGGTATTGCTGCTTTTGCTGATGAGGGTAGTTACCCACGATTCCGCGGTGCGAGAGAGGCCTTGACCATGGACGCAAAGAAAATTTCCTAATACGTAGCCACCCCTAAGTACTAAATCCATAGGTGTTACTAACTTCCGCGAGATGGAGAGGCGTGGGGGTTCACCGTATTGTTACACATAATTCAGTCTTAGAGCATGCGTGACTCACCCTATAAGTTTAGCAGGACTCACCCTCGAAACGTTACATAGGTTTACTAGTTATATTGTTTTTCCTTTAATACTACTGCATAATACGTATTTCTAGCGTAACTTCTAGCGTACATGTGCTACAGACGGCTGGCTGGCTGGAGGGAATGAAGGTAAGAATGGATACCTTGCAGCTCTTCACCCCTATCAAAGATGTCGCCTTGGGATAGATAACGTCTGTATCTGACGACAGTGTTGAGGCCGTACCAGCCCAGCACCGTGTTGGCAATCTTCTGGGCCAACTTGAGCGTCTGTGATGTTTGAATGAGGCCGTTCTTGGCTACATAGGAATCCCTGTAGGCGACCATGCCACAGAGGGCGACCAGGGAACGTTTGTAAATTTCTGGTAACTGTTTAGTCAATGGTCACGAAAGAATAGGACGTGACTTACTGCGTGACTTAGGTATGACAGTGAGGCCGATGACCGTCCTGCACAAAGTCTCCAGCGTTCCGCTGTGGACGTCATTTGTCACCTTGTCCCCCCGCGTGTGGTCGATGTACCTCGATATCTCAGTGAGGTGCATGGTGTCGAGGTTGAAAAAGTGTCCTCCACGGCAGAATCCAGCGTCGGGCGTGAAGACTGTATGAACTTGCCCAGGGGGCATGATGCTGCAAAAATGAGATGGGTAATGGGTAATATAGATGGAATGGCGACTTACATGAGGTCACCCCGACCGAGGTGGACGGTTTCGCAGGAAATCCGACCTGGAAAGTTTAACAAAGAGCCCTTCTCGTCAGTGAGGGACTCCACCAGTGGTGGAAGCTGGCTCCTCGTCCCTTCGTTGAGTCCAAGGACGACCCAGTTTTTGTGGCCGGAAACCACGACGACAAATGTTAGCGCACCGTCCGCGTCGTGATGGGGGTATGTCATTATAGCGGCGTGGTGACCGATCGCCCAAGAGCGCACGGTCCACACGTCCGCCGGGAGTCTTTCGCCGTCGATGGACGCGTATTCTTGAGTTTGAGCCCAGCCCAGGGCGAGGCCATCGTCGAGTTTCCTGTGGCACGGTGAGTTGTATGAACCGAGACAGGGGGCGTGACTCACTCAAAGGGGGGAGGTGCGTTGAGTTGAGGCAAAGGGAAGCCTAACGCAACGCGGGACACGTTGGTGTCGTTGATTCCGTCCAGAAACTCTCCCACTGTCATCGTGACGTGTGGGTTTGCGTAGTCCTCTGTGCGTTTTGCCATGTCTAGGCGTTGTAAATAAGAAAATTCCCTCCGTGGGATGGCGTGACCTACCGTGTGCTTGTACCGGCCGATCCATGGCGACGCTGAAGTGTTCTTCGAGGTCCTCGTGGCAGAACCGGAAGCCCTGGGTGTCGACGTAGTTGCGGACGACGACGGTCTTGTTGTTGGAGAGCGCCTCGCGGGTATCCCTCCAGAGTTGCGTCTTGGGCGTGGTCTTGTCCAGATACGTGACTAGGCTTGAGGAGAGTAGAGCTTCCGGAAAGGTCGACAGTTCATTTGCGTATCTTGCCTCGTTACGCAAAAGGTTGAACTCGTCGCCACTTTTGTTGAACGCCGCAAGGTACGGCAGGACCGTTTGCTGGCCACTTTTCCACAGGGTGCTCGATGCGTTTTCGTCGACTTGGACGCCGCGGATGCCCGAAATGAGATCGCTCGGATCACCTAGGAAACCTTCATGCCCACGTTCGTCGTCGGAGTCACCGCCAGATGGCGCTGGAGGAGGCATGGCCGGTTGGCCCCTCTTCTTTGGAATCTTGCTGTGGAAATGTCAGAATGGTCATTTGATGCGCAGGAGCGAACTCACATGCGAATCATGAGCGGCTCAGGCTCAGCCACAGGCTCTTTGGCGCGTGGCTCAACCAGGGACTCCTCTTGGGCGGGTGGTGGGGCTGGTCCATCTGTGCATGGATCAACGGGGGACCCGTCTTGGGGTGGTGGGGCTGGTCCATCTGTGCATGGATCGACGGGGGACTCATCTTGGGGTGGTGGGGCTGGTCCATCTGCGCATGGTTGCTCAGAGGATTGGCGTGACTCGTTGTCGACGAGTACCGTGATTGGCGGAATAATGGCACTTGTGGTGATGAGCACTTTCAGCAATGGAGAAACACCTGAAACTTACCTATAGTCCGGACGTTCGTCATAATCCACCAGCTCATCCACCAGCTCATCCACCAGCTCATCCACCAGCTCGTCCACCTCTTCTTCTTGCGACGCATTCTGCTCGGCGTGATGTTCGCCATTAGAGGCGAGGGGTGCCTCGGGAGCCGTTGCCATGATGTCGTCGTCGACGTACGTCGTATTAGCGTGTTCTTCATCCTCGTGGACAACCTCAGTAGCCCTAGAGGCGATCAACATGCGGAACATAACCATGTTAGAATCACACACATTTTTTTAGCGCCGTATTCTTCGCCGAGAACGCTTAGGCTGCGAGGTGAGTCTGACGCAGTCCAGGGAGTCAGCGTGACTTACCTCTCATCGACGACACCCTTGTTGTCGTGAACCTTTCTACGTTTTCTCCGGTGTGAGGAGCACTCTTTGGCTGTTTGATGCGGTCGAATATCGTTTTTCGTACCATCGTCTTCCTCACTGTCGTCGCCGTTGTCGTTGCTGTCGCTGGGTGGCGGGGATGTCCTCGCATGGGGTTGAGTGTTCAAATAAGGGGAAGGGGAGGATTCGGACTCACATCGAACGTGCGTGCGCATGCATGTGCATGAGCCTGGATGGGATCGCACTTGGCCTAACGCCCTTGTCATTTCCTTGTGGGTCGTCTTCCTCAGATGACTCGACACAACGGGTTGACCTTTTGCAGTGCTATCAGCTACACAAGACGGGGCGGGTGGCGGGTAAGCTCACCTCAACCGCGTGCGCAAACGCATGCTGTACGACGCCCTGGCTGGGTGCGCTGCCGTTTGTGTAGCCATGGTACGGCCTTGCGGTTGGTCTTCTTCGGACGTTTCTACACGGCGGGTTGATCTTAGGCAGCGGTGTCAACGACAGAGAACGGGTGGCAGGTAAGTCTACTTACGAACGCAGTCTGCGACTGCTCATATTCGGCTCCTCCTCCTCACTGGACGACCTGCAGTCAGAGTATGATTAGGTTAGAGATGTGTTACGACTCACTGATCAGAATCAATCCCGGCCCACTCTTCTTCGTCTGACTCGCTGTGCCCTGAGCCTTCCGACGAAGAATCGTCCGATACCAAGGCTTCCCTTCTGTGGCATTGTCAGTGAGTGGTCGAGGACGGGGTGAGCTTTACTCACTTCCGTTTCCTTGGATCAGGGATCATTTCCTCGTCGTCTTCAAGCTGTCCTCTTCGACGTCGACTTTTGTGCCATAAGCGCGTGTGCGATCGATATAAGTTTGAATAACTTACTGGTATCTCTTTTGATATTGCGCGTTTTGCGCAAGGTATTCCTCACGCGCCTTGCCATGCCTAACCGAATATCAGCTTGGTTAATGTGCCATAGAATCTCGAATTGCTTACAGTTTTTGGCGTCGCCGTTGTTGACGAAGGCGCGCTTGTTCGCGGGCACGCTCGCGCTAAAGGCATATCTCAGAGATGAAACACGACGAGGTGAGTCGATAGCTTACCTGCTCAGGGGTCATCTCTGAAATCCTCTTACCCATAGTTTAAGATCGAGAAATTAGCTGTAGATGATGGTTAGAGACTTGGAACTTATTGACGCGATGTGGTCATTACTCGCACGTGAGTT
>JBBPLP010000557.1:0-10492 GCA_038089875.1 Fistulinella prunicolor
AGCTACTGCTGTCTTGAGTGTGTCCATGGTGGACTGAGCTTCTGGTGACCATTCAAAGGGAACTGTGTCGCGAGTGAGCTGTATAAGAGGACAGGAAACTGCTGCATAATCTTTGACCCAGATATGGACAGTGCCTGTCATGCCAAGAAAACCTCAAACTTTGGTGTGTGTATGGCAGGGGCTAGGCCAATTGCGAATCTCAGAAACTTTTGAGTCATCTGGGATGCGTCCATTGTAATTGCAGGCTTGGCCAACGACGAGGACTTGGGGTTGACAAAAAAACAATTTTTTTGCTGAGACAGTGGCTCCTGCATGTGTGAGACAATGCAAGACTCGATTGACATCACAGCAATGTTCCCAGATGAAGCGGCAAATACCAGGATTTTTAGGATGGGTCTCAAAAGTCCCATCGGGCAACTCATAGCGTGTGTGGGGACAAAGAATGTTTATGTCATCCTGAAAGTTTGGTGCAACATCAATTTCCTCCTGCAAAATAAAGGCAACATCGTTCTGAAAAATCACAGGAGAGTCTGTCCATCCCATAGGCAGCGAGGTAAGCCGGAAGGTGTCCATCGGAGTCTGAAAGGTGGTAAGGTCGCGGGAATGCTTGGCAAGTGCTCGGTGATCAAACCCAACAAATAAGTCCACCATGGTGTAAATAGCTCAACCTGCGGACTGCTTGGCAAAGTGTTTGACATAGGGTAGTATGGTAGCATCCTTGACTGTGACAGCGTTAAGGGGTTGTAAGTCATGGACAATCCGAATGGAGCCATTCTTCTTCGCAACACAAAACCATCGTGACTGATATGAGCTGTTTGACGGCTCATAGACTTCTGAGGCAATTTTGGCATGGATCAGCTTTATGACTTCGTCTCAAATGCCGGGCAGAATAGGTGGCTGACAACGCACCCAGGGAGTATGTGCAATTGTTGGAATGACTGGGGGGAAATAATCATCTCAGAAACATCCTTTTTCTGATTCATCCCATACGAGACCAAGCTTATTATTCAAAAGGATTTGTGTGGCAAGTTTCCTTTCTTCTGGCCACAGAAACTTGTTCGTGAAAATGCCAAGGTCGTTGAGTCATTCCTGGGTGAGACACTGCCCTGGTGAGAAATCGATTGGATGGGGAGAAAGGGATGGAAGGGACAGGAGCGGGTCTTCAGGAATGTGACGCTCAATATGTGCATTTTGTGGCATCGTTGTAGGAACCAGCTTAACATAGTCTGCAACTTTCCTATATCCTAGGGTGCGTTGAATGGGATCTAGCTGGCAAGTCTGTTGAAGCTGATGATTTGCGAGTGGCATGTTTAGAAGCAACAAGATGCCCAGATGGCATTGAGCTGAGGCAGTGTGCGAGTTGGACAATTTGGGAGGACGTGGGGGAAAAGGACATGTCGATGTAGGGACTATGGGACAGATTTCCGGATTGATGGGATTATGGACGGTGACAAATATGTCACTGGCAGTCTCATGCTTCTCCAGATGGACTAGGCGCTGCCATGGACAGCCAAGTAAGAGTGTGAAGGGAGCAGTCAGGGTGACGAATGTGTGGGCCCATGTTTTAATGCCTTTGACATCTATCTCTAGCATCTCGACACATTCATGCATGGTCTGAGTGGTGCCATTGGCAGCTTGCATGTTCATTTTGACACGCTCGTTCATAGGGATGTTAAATTTCCACCAGACATCTTTGCAAATGATAACAATTTCAGATCCCTCATCGAGTAGGCCATACTCTACCACTGTTCCATTCAGCGTGACTTCCAGTTCTCAGAGTGGTGTGGCATGCTCAACCTGGACTGGGACCTGTGCTGAGCTGAAGATAAACTCGCAGGCAGCTTTGATTGCTGTGTTTTTGGTACACAGGGTGATGACCCAAACACCTCTGGTGAATTCATCTACAAATACCATCACATATTTATATTTTGCATAAGACAAAGTGGGGAAGGATTTTAAGTCCGAGTGGACCACCTCAAAAGGTTTAGATGTGACTGTGTTTGGGACATGATGGGTACGACAATACTCGACTGCTTCTTTTCAGAGTTCTGGACTAACTGCAAGGAGGTCGGCGACAGAGAGGTTGGGGACAGGTGTAGCAAGGATTGTCTGGTATAGGCGCTTGGCAGTGTCGGGCATGGTGGCTTTTGATTCATATGAGTATGCAGGCGGAGTAGATTTTGGCTTAGACAGTGGCTCAGGAGTGATGGACGGGGGTAGGATGGAAGCCTTTGGAACATCGATGGATGGTGTGCTTACTGCCTTGGACTTGGATTGCATAATGGCATGCACTTCTGACTCGTTGTCATCATTGGCAATTACTTCAACCTGGGCAGCAGTCTCATAGCTTGTGATCAGTTCACATTTCATGACATAGAGTTCTTCTTCGGCTTGAACATAGATGTTCGATGAGTGGGTGGCAGGAAGCAAGGGATCCTGCTGAACTTCTGTGCTACCGATAGGTCCTGGCATGGCTACCTTGGCGTAGTGATCATCTATGGTGTCTTTCATGAGGCCAGTAATGGGGTGGCGAGGGATGCAGGAGCCATTAGGGAACGTCAGGTAATTGTTGATGCGAATAATCTGTCCTTGTCGAAGATAGTCGTGGACGTGAATGCAGTCATGAATGATGTACGACACACCACACATGTAGCACATGAATCCTGTGGGAGTGGAGTACACTTGGTTCAGTGGCTGTGGGGGCATCGGCATAGTTGCATTGGTGGCTGTCATGGCAGAGGGTATGTGTCGTGACGTACGGACTGGGGCAGGCCATGCCTGAATGGCAGATGGTGCAATACTGGTGAGCTGGGTGTAATAGGATGCATAGGATGGATCTGTGATGTCAAGCAAATGGAGCTGTCATGTGTGAAACAACCAATGAAACAACCAATGATAAATCAAAGATTGCAACGAGTGGCAACTTGATGCTAGATGAGAGTAGGCTTATCAGGCCAAGAGATTGTCTTGAAGGGAAAACTCCAAGAGAACAAGACTGGGGAAACCAGCCTTGAACCCGGAGGGTTTATATACTACTCTAGGGTTTGTACATGTTTGTACGGGATCTACCGATACAATACTATAACCGTCAAGGCTGTACTTAGAATGCTCTAGCAAAGTCCATCAGAACACATGCTGCACTCGAGGCAGCGGATATGACGAGGCTATGGCACAGCCAAGCATAGGAATGCGCAGCATCATATGGAAGAGAAGATAAGAAGCATCAGCATAGCCGAGCATAGCCCTACACAGCACGGAGATTAAAAGAAGGCTGCGAGTGCACAGGTAATGAGGTCTAGCCTCAAGCCACATGTACTGGACATGTGGCCGTGAAAGAGATTCTAAAGGTAGAGTCAGGTGACAAGTCACATGACATGATAAGATAAGATCCATCAAGAAAAAATGTCTAAGTCTGAAAAGTGTCAGAAAGTATAGGGGTAAACGGTACTGGCCATAACAGTGTGAGGTGGTCGACATCATTTGCAGGGTTGCTAGAGGCTCGGGAGTCACTGAACGAAACCTTCTTTCTGACTACCTCATGCGGGACAGTCTTGCGACGTGGCACTTCATCCTCTTCATCATCTGAATATAATCATTTTTTGCTGGGTGCATTCTTCCTGTGGCGGGCTTGATCTTCTTCGTCTGACTCCTCTGACTCTGAATCTTCATGCTTGACTGCTTTTGGTCGATCTGGGCTGCTCTTCCTGCGATGGAGCCTTTTCTCCCTCAGGGACTCCAATTGGGCGGAGACATGGTCTGTGTCATCGTCAAAGTGCTCTCTTCTCAGGGAAATTTTGGCAGTGTCCAAAACATCATCGCATTCTGGGGGATTATCATATGAGTAGGTTGTAGGATTCTGTAGCTCAAGATGGCGGTCAATGGTGCAATGGACGTAGCGTGGGAGACCTTTCCAGAAATACTTGTTGCGCTCCTGAGCTGAAATCTTTTTCTTTGTGACCAACCACTCGGCGATGTAGGAGAACCGGCGATAATACTCCATGACGTTTTTGTAGGTTGTGATGTCATTGTTGGTGGGATGGATTACAACATGCTTGAGATCCTGTATCATGTAGTGGACACCTTCTTCAGCATCAGGGTATTTCGCAATGATTTCTTTTCAGAGTGCGGCATAGTCGCTTTTTGTGTAGCTGGGCAACGTCATCCAGAACCGTTTGGTCGAGTGATCAGTGTACCACATAATAGACTTGCACTTTTCTGCGTCTGTGAGACCGGCAGCCTTGGCGAGCTCTTCAAAATAGTCTAGAAATTCGAGAAGCTCCATTGTTTCACCATCAAATGCAGGCACTTGGTTCGACGATGGAGCAGGCATCGGGGTATGACTGGGCATGGTGTGTGATTGTTGGTTGGGAAGGGAAGGGGGATTGGCAGTGTGTGGATTTGTGTTGGATGGCTGAGTGATTATGGTACGAGATGGTGTGGATGTGGATGGTGTGACTGTGGATTTGGACGGGGTCAGCATGTATTCAGTGGTACGGAACTGACGTGTGAGTGAACGAGAGCGACGGGATGGCGTAAACATGGATGTGGACAGAAAGACGGCTGGACATAATGTGAAATTGGGAAAGACAGTGGAGAACAGGGTGCTGAATTCAGGGGACAGGGCTAGACTTGAGAATGACGACTCAGACATGGGTTCTGAAAAATCTAAAGTGGGGAATGGAGGTCTACTGGATGTGGTACTGGCTGGTGTGCAGGGAGCGATTTCATCAGCATTGTTCTGGGTGAGATATTTGTTGAACGCATGTGACTCTCGTCGAGTGGCAGCTCTGGTGCACACTTCAATGGAGAAGTTCGACGGCGATAAGTGATAACGGGGTTCTCTGGGCAGGATGGCCACATTATTATGGTGCTGACGGGCTGTGATGGGCGGTGGGTGAGTGATGGTGTTGATGGGATGTGAAAGGGTAGGTTTCTAAACCAATCCCCTCATGGTGGGCTCCAAATGTAACATGGAACTGGCACTGGGCTTGGAACCAATCTGAGGTGTGAGTTCAAAGGGGATGGTAAAACCAATGAGGAATGGGGTGAAGAAGCGACGTGGCGCTGCATCAAGATGATTGGGTGGAATGATGGGATGGAAGACGAAGAAACTGATATGATGTGACGTGAGACAAGAGAAACAATACGATTCGAGGGGGAACTGATACAAGAGTACGAATGAGGTGACCACAAACAACTTCTAGTCGATTCAATGATCCTATCAAGGCCATTTGAGTGGCTTTATATATGGTGAGGTAGGGGGATATGAACTATGTAGATAACAAGAAAAGAATAGGAAACCAGGACGTACCATCGCCGGTCACATACGAGAAATGATGAGTAGCATAAGATAAAGGGATGGGGTATAGGAGAAACAAGAAACGGAACGAAGAGAAAATGGTACTAATCAATAAGCACGGACTGGTGTTGTGGGATGCTGGTTTGTCATGTGTCCATGCACAGCCACAGGGTGATCCTTACACATAATAAAGAAATGTAACAGGTCCAAGATTACAATATGTTTCTGCTGCAATTTGATGAATTGAAGGTACCTGCCATTGCATATTCCAGTCCAAGGTGAGCAGATCCAAGGATCGGGTTCAGCTGAATGAGATCTAATCTTGTGAGGATACTGGAGGTTTTCATGTTGGTCATCAGATGTCCAACTTTCTTAAAGGCCTGATGGAGTGAGGGAGAGGGTATGAGGTGTATTATCAATCTGATTGTTTGATTCAATGATTATCATGTATTGGTGCTAAATTAACTGGAAAGAGTGAAGAAAGTAAAAGAAAAAAGTAATGAATGAAATGACCAAAGCAGCAGTGAGAACCAAACCAAACCTCAAAAGATAATGGTGGTAGTAACCTTTACCAAGAGCCAACTAAGGGAATCCCCTAGGCACTGGGAGAGGAAACTTCTGTATTGCACTAGGCAAGTACTACTTCACAGTAGGGGAAGGACTTTGAAGAGATCAAGAATGTGGAGCCATTCCTGCCTCTAAATCTTATACATATACTAACTATGTATGTGTCCATGTATATGTCTAATCTATAGATAAAGTCCATCTAAAGGAATATAACATACACCAGAGGCATGTAAGGCTGTGATCATGCATACTGTGCATGTATCAATGAAATAAGAACCAAAGACATGCTGCAAGCATGCTCATCAAGGGATGGATTGTGGCATAGCCAAGCAACCATGAAAGTAATGTGATGTCCTCAAGGCATCAGAATGGAAAGGAAGCAAACCAGTGCTTTAGTGATCAAACATGCTACAGGCACATGTACAATGGAAGAGAAGTGCACTGTACTTCTGTGACTAGAAGAAAGAGATCGCAGATCTCTATGGGACAGGGGTCATGAGGTGTAGCCTCATATCATGGGATCTAGCCTGGATCAGGTGACAAGTCATGTAATCGTTCTTCAAGTAAACATTCAAGTCCATCTAGGACTCATGAGTAGTCAATGAGACTAGGGAAAATCAAAAAAATAAGGATGGGGGCTGAGCTACAATCATGTTCATAACAATGAAAGAGAAAGAAACCTTGCCACAGATCTTATTTCAGTGGTTTCATCCAGCACTTCATGGTGAAGAAGCGATTGAGCAGCCTGTTACCCTCACATGGATGCTAGCATATAACAGAGGGCCTTTTGAATAGATAGCTTCAGGAGGAAGCATAGTAGGTGACATGCTAAGATGAGTGATGGTTGACTAGGACAAGGAGAGCATGCAATGAATCCTTGGTATGGAGAACAGCCTGGAAGGTGTGGAGAAGAGCATCGACTCAAAGTACAAAGAAGACTTATAAAAGTCTGGGGCCAGAAGAGCGATGTAAGGGGTTAGATTCTGGTAGATCTAACTTAGGGTACATTGAGGGTATCAACGGGTTTATATACATATAAGCCAGAGTTCAGGGCAGGCATGGAAAGTACTAAAAAGGAAGAGATAACAAAGAAGGTGAGTCATCGATGGAATGTGATGGAACCATGAAGAATGATGACATCAGTGAAAAGTAAGCAGATATGAGTAATCGGCTGATTGGTCTTGGTAATACAACTATGCATTTAGTAAGTGGTAAATAGTAAGCAGGGTAACAGGGTAAAAGAGAGGTAATCTAAGCAGGGCTTGATGGCAAAGGTTATAGTAAGTGGTAGACATAGCAAAGAAAAAGATAGGGGTTACTACAATCATAACATTACCCCCATTTTAGATATGGAGTCCACAATGAACATTTGTCAGATATTGATAAAACTGGTGGGCAAACCAGTGACATTGGCATAGGTGAAGTGTTACATTTCCTATCTATGCCCCTATTCTTTTTCCTCTGACACTCGTAGCCTTCGCTGTTCAAGCCCCACTTAGGCCACTCTCTTTCTCATTTCATTTCCTGCTTATGCATTCTTGCTTATTTAGCGCTTACTCATGCACAGCTGTATTACTAAGGGTATGCATCGTTGCTTACTCATTTACACTTACTGTTCCAATGAGTCATTGTTCTTCGCAGTTCCACTGCATTCTATTGATGACTCACTTTGTTTGTCACCACTTCCCTTTTATACTTACTTGACCTGCCCTGAACAATGGCTCTATGTATATAAACCCATCGATATCCCCGATGTACCCTAAGTTAGACCTACCAGAATCTAGCTCATACATGCATTGTCCCCTCTGGTCCTCGTATCTTTGAGTCTTCGTCGTACTCTTGAGTTGATGCTCCTTGATAAACCTTTGAACGACGAACTCCCTCGTTATAATCTTTGAATGACTTGCCCAACAAGTCATATCCTTGAACCTAGCTGTCCTCTTCAGGGGCTAGTAGTCGTGTGGCGACACCACAACATTTTTGAACCTTCAAAACCTTTGAGTGCCCTCTGGTCTCTACACTAGCTGTATGGTAAGCGTAACACCTCTCTCCATGAACATCATCAGTCTAGGCGAGTTCAGCCTGATCATTTGATGCAAGTATCCAGTTGACAGTATCTGGTGCATCCGCAGTACCCAAGCCTTACTTGACTCCAGAGTGGTCAATATGTTTATAGACAATGTTTTCATGAATACCCATTGTATTATGACTAGATGTCTTCCTTTGCCAAGATGGGTAATGAATGCCGATGGGACTGTGAGCTCCCATGGTGACATAACTCAGAAAGCCCTCTTCTTTATGGAGGTCCATGGACACTACGAGGCAGTGGAAACCTTTGTCACCAACTTAGGTACCCATAACATTATCCTAGGGTACAACTGGTTCCATCATCATAACCCAAAGATCGATTGGGTCAAAAAGGAACTAGAATTTGGACGATATGCTTCCTACTATAAAGCAATTGCAGAATCGTTGGACACTTACTCCATGGACACACTTCATCTTTGGGCTTTGGAGCCTGAATTATGTAATACATAAGGTGCTTCAGGCCTTTCACAATATTTTAGAAGTTTTTTCAGAACAATCTGCAGCCCAGATGCCAGAATGGAAACCTTGGGATCATGTCATAGATCTCAAGCCAGACTTCGTTTCACAGAAGGGTCGAGTTATTCCACTTTCGGATATGGACATAGACATATTATGTACCTATTTATCTAAATAACTGGACAAGGGTTACATACAATCCTTCCAAGTCGCCACAAATGGCGCCCATCTTCTATATACCTAAGAAGACTGGGGACAAAAGACTTGTAATGGACTATTGTTATCTAAATGAAGGAACCGTCAAGAATGGCTATCTGCTTCCCCTCATTTTGTCTCTAGTCGACCATCTTAAAGGCGCCAACTTATTTACGGCTCTAGATCTACAATGGGGTTACAACAATGTATGCATTAAAGAAGGTGATGAATGGAAAGCCGCCTTCATTACTCCCATTGGTGCCTATGAGCCTGTCGTCATGTACTTTGGCCTCTGTACATAACTCCCAGGCCATGTTCCAAAACATGATGAGCAATATATTTAACGACTGCTACGCCTTCATCATTATTTATTTCAATGATATTCTCATTTTCTCAAAAAACAAAAACAAAAAAGAATGCAAGGTGCTGGTTCACGAAGTTCTTGAACGCCTACAAGACAATGACCTGTTCTGCAAACCAGAAAAGTGTATGTTCATAGCAGAAAAGATGGACTTCTTAGGGATGCAAGTGTCAAAGGCAGGAGTAGAAATGCAGGAAAAGAAAGTGAAAGCAATATTGGATTGGCTGGCACCTACGCAGCTCAAACAATTACAAGCCTTCCTTGGACTCTGCAATTACTATTGCAAGTTCATAGAAAACTTCGCGCATGTGGCTCATCCCCTTAATGAGCTAATGAAAAAAGATATGCCATTTACCTGGGCTCTGGTGCCACAAAACGCATTCAATATGCTCAAAAAAATATTTACAACCACTCCCCTTCTGGGATATCCAGACCAAAAGAAGGAGATGTGTGTAGAAACCGATGCCTCAGATATAGCCACTGGTGTGATATTATCTATCAAATGTGATGATGACGACTGGAGGCCTTGTGCCTTTTACTCCCAATCACTCGATTCTCACAAACGTAATTATCCTATTTATGACAAAGAACTCCTGGCAGTCATTCATGCGCTACAAGAATGGTGACATTATCTCATTGAAAGGGAACATTTTGAGGTCTGGACAAATCACAAGAATCTGGAATTCTGGAAGAAGCCCCAAGATCTCTCTCAACAACAAGCATGCTGGCATGCATTTATGCAAGAGTTCAACACTGTATTTGTATACAAACTGGGTAGTTCCAACGGCAGAGCCGATGCCTTATCTCGATGCCCTGATCATGGAGACACCGCAGAAGATATCAATAAAGGTGTCACAGTACTACTTGAACATTTATTTATAAACAATGTTTCTTTATCTTCTTCTTTCATCAATAAAATAACATAAAAATGTCTAAAAATGTCAAAAGAAGACTTCAGCAACTTTTCTTATTCACCCGATGATGAAGTCTTCATTAATAAAAACAAAAAAATCTTTGTTTCTGATTCCTTACATATAGAACTTTTAACCTTATGTCATAATTCTCCCATTGGCAGACATGCAGGCAAGTCATGCACTTATCACCTATTAGTCAGATATTTCTCTTGGCCTGGTGTCAAATCTTTTGTAGCTAATTATATCAAAAGTTGTCAGGGTTGTGCCCTCATGAAGGGTTCCGCTAAAGCACCTGCTGGCAAACTTCTCCCATTACCTATTTCAAATCACCCTTGGTGCGATATTTCGGTTGACTTTGTAACTGGACTTCCCTTATCTAATTCTTATGACACTATTTGTGTTATTGTTGATTGATTCTCCAAAGAAGTCATTTACATACCTTGTTCCACTTCTATTTCATCTCTCAGCCTAGCCAAATTATTCCATGACAATATCTGGTGCATTCACGGTCTTCCCTCAACAATCATGTCTGATCAAGGACCCCAATTCATGTCAGAATTCTCAACACAGCTTTGCAAACTTCTCAGGATCACATAGAAAATCAGCACTGCT
>JBBPLP010000558.1:0-17717 GCA_038089875.1 Fistulinella prunicolor
TGAATGGCACTTATCGGAAGAGATTTCTTTGATCCCTCATCGGGGTCAAAGTATATTCGGGCCTTCTTCCTCGGTGTGTGTATAGACATTTGTGTGGTGATGTCAGGTAAAGGAAAGATTTGATTTCGTGCTGCATGAAATGTGCCTAGAACTTTTTCTGCTGGCACTAGCTCGAAACAAGCGTAGGAATCGACCGCCTCAGTATTTTGCTAGATTCCACGGCTGGGCGTTGAACGTTGAACGTCCAAGCTAAAGAAAAAAAAAAACGACAAGGCGAGCAGAGAGATAGATGTATGAGAAAAGCTTGCAGTAGTCGGATATCGGAAGCCGGCAACGCAACTACTTGCCGATGAACCTTGACGAATTTTAAGTCGGCCCAAAGTTGACAGCCTGGGTAGTTCTACGTGACAGAAAGGAAGTAAAGGAGTGCTCGGTCACTAAGTAACTAGGTAACGATCGTGAAGGGACAAAGTGAAAGGATGATGTATGGGAGCTGGATATCGGCGTCGAAGGGTGTCTGCGGTACGTTGTGGAATCATTGGATTTTAACATGTTCATTAAAGTACATGTCTACCTTAGGTATTTGCAGACTCGGCAGGCAGGGAGGCAAGATACGTTCTCAGCTTATCCAGCGCACGATATCTGTGGGAGATGACATTCTTTTCCTCCTTGGTCATCTCCGCATACCTTTTGGACGTCATTAGAATGCAGCAAGGGTAAACCACAGAAAGGTCTCACGTCTTGTCGAAACCCTTCGGCTGAAATACGGGGTCCCAGCCGAACATAGCTGGCCCTCGTGCGCGGACAATCGTGCCGTCGGTTCGACCTTCGAATAGGATTGGCTCCGTGCCTGGGCCAGCGCTATATGCGAATGTGCACAGCGCATATGCATCATTCGTTGGGAAGCCAACGAGAAGGTTGTTTAAACCTTATCAGGATGTCAGTGCGGGAGATAACCATCCTAATCAGAACGCGACCTTCATGTCCCAAGGTCTTCATGAAATGCTTGATATAGGGTCCTGGGAGACCACCGAGCGCTTCGTAGCAAAGCGCCGTGTCCTCTGTGATGCACGCGCGTCCCAGCTAAGTATCGCAATGACTATGAGTTCATCCGGAAGCATGGGCATGGGATCCCACCAGCTCCGCAGCCCGGCGGCATTTGGCTCTCGCGACTTCTTGTGTGGTTCCCTGCAACTCGGGAACTTGCAGAGAACGGGAGAACGTCAATTTCCTTGCTGTATGAATCTACGAGAAGGCCAACTTGCTATCGAGGTCCTGCGAATCGATTTCGATCGGAACGCCCTGCGAGAGAATATACTTGGTTTCGATTAATTTGTTTGCATTTCCGGTCACGAAGGCTACGAGAAGGAGGTGCATCAGCCATGCAGAGCGGTGCGACTTGCCAATTAATGGTCGTACTCAGACGTCGGGTAGTCATCGTGACGATGGACAATGGAAGAGAAGATGTCTAAATGATCTGTGATGGTTCATTGTGAACCGGTTTGCCCTTCGGTCGAGCCAGTTTGCTGGCGTTGGATGACCCTGACGAGGTCTCTCTGCCCTGGAAGCTGAGTTGCTGAGCGACGACGACGACGAACAGACCACATTGTTGACTGAGAACCCCGACAGCGCGAAGGTGGCGAGATAGGCAGCTCTTCGCCTCACTTCGCATTGAACTATCACGACATTATTGTGTACTCCAGGTACTTCTCTTTGACAGGTGTGTACACTGCCAGCAAGCTCGCTTGCGCGGTTCGACTGTTCGTCTTATGCTTCCATTTCTGCCAGGCCTCGCTAACGCTCTTACTTTCTAACCACGTCCACGATGCCCGAGTATGTGTACGCTCTGCATACCTTCGCGCCCGAACACGAGGACGAAATATCCTTCGAGGCTGGACAACCTATCGAGGTCATCGAGAAAGACGAGCAGTACAATGACGGATGGTGGCAGGTGAGCATGCCTCTAGTCCACTTTCACTCCCCAATCACACTCGCACATGCATAATGGTGCACGCGTGGCCTCCAGAGTGTGTATGCGCATTCTTCCCCGCCTTCCACGCACGTTGTCATTGAACGATGTCGCCGTTCATTCTGTGCTTACCCTTCTTCCGTCTCAAGGGCCGTAATATTGCAGGCAAAACTGGATTGTTTCCTCAAAGCTATACGACACCAGCGGCACCTCAGGGCGGTGTCTCTACCTCCTCTTCAGCCTCCTCAAGTGTCCCTATCACTACCCCACCCGATTCGCTCAGTCCTCTGGGCGAAGAACTCGAATCAACATCCTTGCGAGATGGCGATGCAGAATCCAGGATTGGTATTGCCATTGGAGAGCCAGACAATGCGAGCGCCGAAGTCATGAAAGCGACCATGACCGATGTCCAAAAAGCCATCGAGCAGCTCGGCCGCAACGACCGAGATGGCGCACAGAGTTTCAGCTTTTCGAGCACTCGGGATGGAGACACGGATCGGGAAACTGACGGCACGGAGACTGACGGAGAGATCGGGGAGGGGTGGCACCGTAACGCCCGGGACAAGCTTGCCGAGCAGGCCCGCAGAGTCGTGGAAGCACAGGCTGCGGCAGAAGCCAAAGAAGGGCTGGTACGCACGAGTGCACCCCCCATCGACGTGGAGATGAGTGACGAGAGCGAGGCCGAAGAAGATGACTCTGCGTTTCAACACCTGCAGCACATGCGTTTTACACGTGACCATCCGCACATACCAGAGGAAGAGGAGGAGGAAGAGGCACGTCGACATTCGGTTGCAAAGGATCACAGACGGAAGGGTTCGAACGAGACCTCTTCTGCCATCCTTCCAAAGGATGATCTTGCCTCACTAGAAGAGAACGGGGAGCGCACAGCCAAGGCGAATCAAGTTACATTTGTCGCTGCCAGTCCCCCGAGGTCCACACGTTCTCCAATCCCCAACGACAGACGTTCACCAAGTCTAAGGTTACGTTCAGCTCCGACGACGCCCGATGCCATCAGTATCATTTCACCCATCCCTATCGTACCCATGGGCGTACATATGATCCCTGTGAACGGTTCCCCTGAACCGGCAGTACGGGCCTCTTCTGCTTCCAGCGCTCCTCGTGATATTCCAGCTGCTCTTCCATCGCCCGCCCTCACTGCTTCTGGTACTCGCCAACACTCTCGGCAAGCGTCCCAGCAGAACAGTGTGTCATCTGCAGGAAAAGGTTCCGGCGGAGCACCTGCTCAATCGGCGCCGGAGAACGAAACACACAAGAAATCTACGCCTTCAGAATGGAGTGTCGACGAAGTTGTCGATTGGTTGAAATCAAAAGGATTCGGTCCGGATGTGTATGACAAGTTTATCGGTCAGTCTACTTCCTGGATCGTCCAACTTTTCGTAACGGTGTTGCTTTCGTAGAACAAGAAATCACAGGAGACGTTCTCCTCGAGCTCGACATTAACCTTCTCAAGGCAGAGATTGGCATTGTGGCCTTTGGGAAGCGCGTGCGCATTGCCAACGCCATTGCCGAGATTCGTCGCCCCTCTTCTATCCTTCTCTCCGACCACCAACCCCAGCGGAATCAATCCATCACCCACTCTACCTCTCATTCCTTCTCGTATGCCGCCCATTCGCCAAGTGGGTCTACGCAACACTCGCTGAACAGCCCCATGTTCACGAGCATGGGATCGACGCTCAACGGACCGCCCTCGTCTTCGCTGACCGGCCATGGAAGCCTCGAAAGCCCCCGAGGAGACACCTTCACGAGTCCACTCATTTCAAAACGCGTATCAAGCCTCTCGAGCACGGCCGCGAGCGTAAACGGGGGTGGCTCGACGGAAGGCCCGAGTGTGGCAGCTGGGATCGAAAAGGCAGGGTTGCTCGGCGTCGCAGGGCTCGGACTGAACGCATTGCCGGAGACGCAGTTGGCAGGGTCTCCGAGCCGTAGCTCGCTAACTGCTCCGGGGGGGAAACTGGACGAGACTGTGGACGAGGACCGGGGTGCTCAGAGCGAGGTAAGCGTGCCCGCTGCGCTGTCGCGTGCCAAACACTTGGCTGACCCACGTTTCCGTCCCAATCAGGGAGAGACGGTCCCGGCTTCTACGAAGCAGTACCGCAACCGTTTCTTCGGTCGCTCGGAGTCTTCTGGTTCAGGTAAAGACAAGTCGAGGCCAGAGACGCCCGAGGCCAAGCCTCCGCCATCCCCGGTGGGGACAGCGTCGCCCCGTATCAAGCGGCGTGAATCTCATGACGACTCGGGGAGGTATCCTCGGAGTAAGCGTAGCGGGGACGTCGGCAAGGGCACGGAGAGACATAGCTTGTTTGGCGGGTCGTTTACGACGGCGATTGGTCGATCCAGGAAGCCGCCTCCTAGAGTGACGTCGTATGTGGTTTCTCTTTATCTGGATGCTGACACAGGCATGGGTTGACTGGGCTCGTGACAGGACACTGTTGGAGGAAAGCAGCCCCACGGAGAAGTCATCGCTCAGTCTTTCGAGGCTGTATGGCAGTAGGAAATCGTCGTCAGGGCGACCCACGACCTCCGATGGTTCGTCACTCAGCAGCATCCGGAACGGATTGCGGGCTGGCATCGAATGCGATTCCAAGAAGGGCGAGGCAGAGAGAGCAAAGTCGATGGAGAAGATGCGAGACCAGGAGAAGGCGACGCCCAAAATGAGACCCACGGAGCTCAAGGAGGTTGAATCGACGCGCAAGCAGACGGTAACGCCTCAGGACGGACGTGCGGGATCGCGTGGGCCGAATGCGCTCAAGCCTGGGAAGAGCATCATCGAGCAGATTGGACAGCCTGACCACCAGGGATGGATGCGCAAGAAGGGTGACCATTACAATTCGTGGAAGCTTCGGTACTTTATTATCAAGGGACCGCATTTGTACATCCTACGGAGCAACAGCAAGTCGGTACGTCGATTCGGGGAGCTGGTCGTTAATCGCCGTTTGCTCACGTTTTTCATTGTAGGAAACGAAGATCAAGGGATATGTCAACATCGTGGGGTACAAGGTCGTCGCAGACGAAAACATTGACCCTGGGCGTTACGGATTCCGGATCGTGCATGAGACCGACAAGACGCACTTCTTTAGTTCTGAGGAGCAAGCCGTCGTACGTGAGTGGATGAAGGCCATCATGAAGGCTACCATCGGTAGAGACTACTCGAGTGCGTGCCCCTTTCTGTGAGCATCGCTCGGGAGGCCATGCTGACTCCCTTTCATAGAACCCGTGGTGTCCTCTGTCAATATTCCTACCATACCACTCACGGTAGCACAAGCGATGAACCCAGCCCCAAGACCACCCTCACCTACGGCCCGGGCGGCGACACAAAAGGCTCTGCGGCGGGAGAATCCAAACCAACTCTCGACGCGCGATGCGCGCATTCTCATGGGATTGCCGTCTCCGGACAATGGCGCTCGCATTGACGATGGGCAGGAGGGCGACCGCGTGAGGCTCGATTCCTTTTTTGCAAATCCGCCTACGGGCGCGAGCGAAAACGGACAGGGTGGTACGACGGCAACAAGCGCGCCACCCCGGCCGGCGAGAGAAGCCCGTCGAGCGAGTCTGTCGGCACATGACCTGCTGAATGTGCGTTTACTTTCCTCCCCTCTGGTGTTGTCGTGTTGTCGAGGGAAGGCAAGCAAAGTATATACTGACCACTCTTCTCGATAGGGTGCCGATAGTAACCTCGTCGAGTGGGCAAATTCGCACTTGCCAAGATCTCTACAGATGACGGACCCCGCTGGACCCCTGTTTGGCGGCCTCGCGCTTCTGCGGCTCGCGGAAGACATGATGGGGAAGTCTGCCTCGCCTCCGATTCCCGACTCAGCGTTCCCTTCTGGACCGAATGACGACAAACTCGATGGTCTATTCCGGTTGTTTGACTTTCTCCTCGATAATGACGTGAAGATGGGGTCCGTCAGTATCAATGACGTTCGACAGGGCAAGCGAGACAAGGTGACGCAACTCCTCAAGGCACTGAAAGCATGGGAAGACAGACGGAAGGAAATAGTGAAAAGCCTAGGGCAAGGATCCATTCCGAGCGGCCCTCTCATGGGCCCCGTCATAGGCAACTCATGGAAGTAGATAACGGTGGAGAGAGGGAGTGTCCGCCACTCATAAGTATTTAATTCCTCGGAGCTGCCGAGGTTCACGAATTCGCTCTTTTCTTTTCTTTTCTTGGTTTGTGACATCATTTATCATGATCCACCTGCAACGTGATCCAGACCCCCACTCATTTGTTCTTTTTGTTTTTATGATGGCTTCTATTGAGACACCACATCGACACGCTCCTTTTCGCTCTTGTTTCCGCAATGTAGGCGTTTGTACTCACATTTTTAGTATATTTGATGGAAATATGATTTATCGAAGATACATCAAAGCTTGCTTGGTATGGAAGTCATCTTGGTGAGCACGGCGGACACTGCCAGTCGGTGTCGAGTGACGTTCCAGATCTGCAAAGAGAGATGGGTAAGCCAGGGCGTGCGGAGGAGGTTGATTGGGTGCCTACTTCACAGCGAGATGATAGAGTGCGACCGCCGAGCGTTATTGTGGTGCCCACGATGCGCAGCCTGTCACCCCTGAGAAAGATGAGTGTGAGCGCCCTCACGAAGCGCGCAAGGCAAGAAGACGAACGTCATGGCGGGTGTGTGGTACAGGATATGGAGAGACTGCGAGACACCCAGGTCGCCTTTACCCGTGGTCGCTAGATTGAGAAGGACGATGGAGAACGTCGAACAGCTGGAGGGTTCTCAGCAAAGATGAATCGCAACGGAAAAACAAGACCTACCTGTCGATCAGTAGCGCAGAGCAAGCACCGTGGACCGTTCCGTGTCCATTCAACATATCTGAAAGCGTCGCGGGGAAGCAGTAATTAATTGAAAGCCACATGACGCAGCGACCAATGCCGGAAACGGAAAGTATGTGATTTGAGTAAACGAAGACGAGCGTACGGGAAGAAAACGAGAAAGAAAGGGTGCAAGAAAAGAACGAACATGGCACCTTCTGTGACGGTGAGTTCGCCCACCACACGACCCTCGGGTCGTTCTGGTTCCTCCGCCTTGAGCACGATGGAGAACTCTGTCCATACGATCCGGGAGGTGGTTCCGGATTCGAATCCTCTGGCTTTGCCGTCGGCGGCGACGATCTCGAGAAGGGATCGTTTGAGTTCTTGGGATGCGTTTCCGCCAACGGAGGAGACGTCGATCCGTTGTCGGGTGTCCATTTCAAAGGGGAAGAAACACAAGAGACGTGGGATGTGCACGTGACTCTGACTTGGCTTATCGCGGGCGATAATCTATTTACAGTTCCGGCGCGTGGTCTTTGCGGCCAACGAGGATGGCCATGCCTCGATCAAGCCATTCCTGCAGGCTCCCTCCTGCGCTGTCGACCTAACATCCCAGGCCCATCCACCAACATACACATTGATGGCCAAAGTAGCAGACAGGTAGGAAAACTCGGCCCTCTATGCAGGCGCCGACTAGCACTGACATGTCACCCTTCTCAACAGCCCTACCTCACACCTCCTGCCCCGCAATATCGTTGTCGCCGGCGAAACCGGCGTCGGAAAGAGCTCATTCATCAATCTAATCCTCGGCGTGGACAGCGCGGACGCTAGCAACGATGTCTGCGGCGTCACGACCCGCACAATGTGTCATATTTGGGAAACAGAGTCCCATACACACGCGTTTCGTCTATGGGACACCCCCGGACTTGGCGAGGGGTCGTTCGGACATGTCTCCCCCAGGGCAGCGCTGCATGCCTTGCGCTCGCTCCTACGCGAGCTCAACAAGGAGGGTGGCGTACACCTCCTCGTCGTGTGTATGCGCGGCATCGCGAGGGTCACCAAGGGCATGAGACAGACGTACAACGACATTTTGAAAATTCGGAACCAGGTGTCCCCCCAAACGCCTGTCGTGGCTGTCATCACCGAACTAGAGAAGCAATGCGACGAGTCCGACATCATACCCTCCATGGACAAATGGTGGACGAGCAACGAGAGTGCTTTTGCTGACTTTGGCATGATGTTCTATGGACATGCTTGCCTCACCACCCTCCCCGACGACTGTCATCCGCCCCTAGCGGGTCGCCGTGCCGAATGTCAACAGCTCGCGCGCAACCTCCTCATTGACCGTTCCCTTCCACTCGTCGCGTCTGGTGGATCTATGCGGATGACCAATGTCCTCTCAAGTCCCTTGATCAAGTTCGTCCGCAACGTTGTCGTCGTGGGCGGAACCGGTGTCGGAAAAAGCTCAATCATTAATTTGGTGGTCGGTGCAGACAGTGCTATTGTAGCGAGTGACGCGGATGCTGTCACTCTAAGCACGAGTTATCATGACTGGGACCTCTTGCAAACGCAAACGTTCCGTCTCTGGGACACACCGGGCCTGAGCAATGGCCCAGTCGGGGGCCCGCCCCCCAAACGCGCATACAACGCACTGCGATCCCTCCTTACAGAACTTAGCCGCGGTGTGGGCGTGCACCTTCTCATCATCTGTTTCCGAGGTGGCCGGCGGGTCACGAGTAGCACGAAACAGACTTACAATACCATCCTCGCGCTCCGTGACCAAGTCACCCCCGACACCCCCCTCGTTGCTGTCGTTACCGAACTCGAAC
The DNA here is from genome assembly GCA_038089875.1 of Fistulinella prunicolor. Taxonomy (NCBI): domain Eukaryota; kingdom Fungi; phylum Basidiomycota; class Agaricomycetes; order Boletales; family Boletaceae; genus Fistulinella; species Fistulinella prunicolor. Next base: position 8,591 of record JBBPLP010000558.1, read on the forward strand.
GCTATAAATTCCAGCTCATGGCCTCACCCAAAGCGACACCCGCTTCCTTCCCCGACAGTGCCCAACACAACGGGTTTCACAACGCGACCGCTGTTGGCGAAGGGGCTGAAATAATTGACGCTGCGGCCGCTCCACCCGAGCAAGTACCACCGAGCAAGGAGTCCGATACGGCAAGTTCGTCCTCCAAGCCAGAACCAAACACGGCTCTCGCCCTCGGTGATATGGAACAATGGTGGCACGTTAACGAGGCTGCCTTGTCTGAGTTCCGCATGACGTTCACTGCCCATGCTTGCGTTACCACCCTCTCCGACGACGCAGATCCCGCGATCCCCGGGCGCCGCGACGAGTGCCAACGTCTGGTCCGCGATCTCATCATCGACCATGCTCTCACTCCACGCAGCGTACCTGCTCAAGACATCCACATCATCCTCTTTGGGGAAACGGGCGTTGGCAAGAGTTCGCTCGTCAATCTCCTCGCAGGTTGGCACGTTGCCGACGTCTCGCCCGACAGCGCCGCATGTACCCTTGCGTCGACAGAATATCAGTTCCAGCTCGGTGCGACGACGATCCGCCTCTGGGACACCGCCGGGCTGGAGGAGCCGGAGCGGGGGGCGAACGGATATATGGGCGCCATCGAGAAAGCGACAGAGCTGATACGACAACTGAATGACTCGGGCGGGATCAGTCTCTTTTTGTTTTGCGTACGCGGAAACAGGGTGACGACAACGATGCAAAGCAATTACCGTCTCTTTTACGAGGTGCTCGGAAAGAAGCAGGTCCCGATTGCGTTGGCGGTCACACACCTCGAGCGAGAGGGGGTCATGGAGGAGTGGTGGGAGCGCAATACCAAGACGCTGGAACAGAACGGGATCCATGTCAACGAGCATGCGTGCATCACCACGTTGGAAGGACATCCCAAGTATGTCGAATCGAGGAACGTGGTTCGGGATCTGCTCTGGAAGTATGCTGACCAAGGTAAATTCTTGATGCCGTCGGAGACGTGGCTCGGTTGGTTGTTGACTGGGTTGAGTACACTTTGGGGGTTCGTGTTACCGAGGAACAAGGACCTGATGCGTCTTTTGACGAGACGATGTCTTTTGGAACCGGACGTTGCCCAGAGGGTGGCGGCTTGCATAGAGAACACGCTGGATACGTAAAATACTCAACGCAGCCATCTCAAGTATTGTCGAATAACATGCACATATGTAATTTTTTTTTGCGGGGTCAAGCTCGGGAACTGCAAAGCTCAGCGCCCCCAGACAGGTGTAGATGGAGAAAAAAGATACGGCGCTACAGTATGTTGCTAAATCCTGTTTTATCATCAACATCGTTACATCTTTACTTCCTGTCAAAATTGCCCAGTGAGGTCACGCGTGAGCAAGAAAAAGGCAGGGCGCTCACTGGTGGGCGCTTTTGGATGGAAATCGACTGTCGACGATACGGTGCTCTTGTGTCCGGGAAGCTAATGTGTCATTTAGTGTCTTGGCAAAATACAAGACACGAGCATGGGGTAGATCTTGTGCACTCGCCCGCTTTCAACGTCCCAGATACACCATCCGATCCGCACCACCGACCGGGAAGCGTTGACTGCCGTCGTCCTTACTCCACGCACCTTTTAACAAGGCGTTTTAGAACCCTGCAGGGCGAGGTGGATCAGGGCTGAGGAGGGAAAGAAGGGACGGGTATCGGTATGTTCCGTGAGGGAATACACCTCTTTGTTTTTCCGCGGGTCGTACATCTGTGTCCGATGGGGAACCATGTCATGTTCAGCAAGTGCAAAGGGCCCGTTGCGTGTCACGGTTAAAGAAACACGCACGCGAATCTCATTGTGCAATGTTGCGACACGCACTCCAACAGGCACCCGTCACCGGAGATCCCATCTCCCGCTCCGCCACGTTCTGTTTCCCCTCTTCAGCCTCCCACAACCCCCACCGTCCCATCGTCAGAGCTCATCGTGACGAGTTCAATTCCTGTCCTGCTCGCCATCATCCGGTCGAGGGTATTGGTGATCGCGGATTTATTTGATGCGTTGGCCAGTGAGTGACGTCTGTCAGGCACAGAGCGTGGCCCTCTACGGAGACGGTGAGACGAGTAGAGGGGTCATTGTGGAGGCTGTAAAGAAGGCCGTAGTTGGTGTTTGGAGAATAGGTCCACCAGAGTGCTGTGTCAGAAGCAATGTGCAAAAGCGGGGACGTGAAGGAGACAGGGAGTGGGATGAGAAAGCAGGGGGCCATAGGATGCGGCAAGCAAAGAAAGACGGACGCACACACGCACCTGTCGGCTGAACAGGCTGCGACGATTTTTCCTGTAGGAGCGAATCGACAACTGAATATCTCAGCCTTGGTACGACGCACGCGGGTCTTGGAACGGCAACGCTCACGCCCGTACCACCCCGCTCACCGAATGTGCACGACATAAACAGATGATAGGTACCTCGAGATTGCTGTGATGTGCAGCACTGCAGCAGTATGAATTTCAAGTAACATGGATTGCGGAACGTATACATGCAGAGTGCATTGATGAAAAGGATAAATGAACGAGATCAAAAAATGGGAAACCGTATGGTGAACAAAAAAAAGATTGATCAAGAATTAGTGGAAGGCGCAGCGAGATGCGCGAACTTAAAGGCAACAACCAGGACAGGAACGAAGGAGACAGACACGCGGACAAGTTGAACTGTGTTCATTCCACCTCTCGAAGGACCGGTCGGACCGTGGAAACGCTGTGCACAGTACGAGCAAGGAAAGGTAAAGAGGCGGGATAGGTAACCTAACGAGAGCTCTTGTCGGGGGGCTCGGTCAGCTCACAGAGGCGGCGGGGGATCTACTGCATTGGCTGAAACTAGGGTTGATACGAGTGGTAGTCAAACGGGGACGCGATTCACGGGAGCCAAAAGTACCGAGAGCGTGATCGTGGGAGGTTCTTGCCAAGAAAGGCACCCAATTCTGGGATGCTACAACCTACCAAAGGATCCAGGATTTCTACCTATACTCGTCCTCTAACGCGCGTTTTCAACACAAGTCTGGTTCATTGCAGTGAATAGCGGAAATGTTCTTTGGCTAACAATCAGAAATGCACACAGCATGGCAGTGCTTCGACCAGGCACGCTCGTCTGGCGTGTATCGTTGCGACGCCGCCCAAAGTTTAGTGCCATCCTGGCCTCCATATACTACATTTCAGCATCCTCCTGAACACCTTCTGAGGCCAGCATGAATTCAAAAGGTATTTGTGCCCTTCTGTTGACTGGAGAGTAGAGGTAACATGATTCCCAGACAAATCATTCGGTTCACGAGCGATATCACCCCTTGCCAAATTGAAGCGCGGAGGTGGGCGCAATGTCGTGGACACCCAAGGTGCTTGTCTCCTTTCATTCGAGTAGAGATCGGGAATAATGTGTATACAAGTTAAAGAGTTGCACTCGCAGGCGAAGGCCCTTTCGGACAAGTTTATGCAAGGAGAGGGGAGCAATTACATCAACGAGGCAATCAATCTTGAGCGTTCTGCACTGGAACTTTGCCCACCCGACCATCCCAGGCGATCCCTCTCTTTGACTTGGCTGTCAATTCATCTCAGTAGTCGGTACAAGCTGCTCGGGGCAAGGGATGATCTCAACGAGGCGATTATCCTCGACCGCGAGGCACTTTCGCTTCGCCTTCCAGGACACCCAGATCGTTCATTATCTCTAAATAATCTTGCTGTTTGCCTTTGCACTCGGTACAATATGCTCGGGGCAAGGGATGATCTCGACGAGGCGATTATCCTCGACCGCGAGGCAATTTCGCTTCGCCTTCCAGGACACCCAGATCGATCAATGTCCTTGAATAATCTTGCAAATCGCCTCAGCACTCGGTACAAGCTGCTCGGGGCAAGGGATGATCTCAACGAGGCGATTGTTCTCGACCGTGAGGCACTTTCGCTTCACCCACCAGGACACCCAGGTTGTTCATACTCTTTGAATAATCTTGCTATTGACCTCAGCACTCGGTACGACCTGCTCGGGGCAAGGGATGATCTTAACGAAGCGATTGTCCTCGACCGCGAGGCACTTTCGCTTCGCCCATCATCATCTTGCCACTTTCCCATCATTGCCTCAGCACCTAGACATTCTCAAGAGCCGCACATCGACACTCGCAGTCGACGCATTCTCAGCTTGTCTTCGCAACCTCTCTCCTACCAAAGCTGTCAAGCTCCTTGAACAGGGGCGTGGCGTCTTCTGGGGCCAGCTCACTCGCCTCCGTTCCCCTGTCGACGATGTCATATCATCCGGCTCTGCAGGAAAGACATTGACCGACAGGTTCATGGACCTTACCTCCCTCATTCGCACCGCCTTTAATGCGTCCGGCTCCGATCAACATGATCGTATGTGGCGTCTGAACGTTAAACTAGAAAGAGTCGTGGATGATATTCGCAAGTTGCCTCGTCTCTCACGTTTCCTCTGCCATCTCATCCGTGTTGATGCCAGAGAGTGGTTTAGGGATGCTACGTGGGCAGTGTGGTGGTGGCTTCGCATGGGATGCTGGTCTGAAGTATGGCCTATGGCGTGAGGTTGGCATTGCAACGGAGACCAGTGGGGATGGGATAAGTGAGGCCTTTATGTAGGTTGAGGTCGAGAATGGAGCGATGTGCCGACAGAAAACGAAGAATGACGATGTCATCCACCCATTTCTTAGCTGGGTGAATCTTGAGGGACTTCCAGACGTAAAACAGCGCCAGTTACCTCTTCTAATAAAATTGCGCGCCCCACTGATATATATGTACTGGACTGACGTCCGTGCGTTCAAAAATGCGTGAAAAGTGATCACGTGTCTAATAGGACGAAACAAGGGTCCGCCCCTTGTTTCTAGGTCTTTGTAGGAAGAGAGGAACTGATGGGCTGCCACTCCGGTTTGATGTGCCCGTCGGACACCCCTCTCCAAGGATCAGGGTCGGGCAGAACGAGTGGGGAGAGGGGAGGCTTCCTGCTCGGCGATTCGACGCCAGTTATACCCTGGCACGGGGAACTCCCACAGGTCCTATTGGCACCCAGGACCCTTTCGAGGACCCAGCTGCCCTTTTGCGGTTCCTTGCGGTCCCACACCCGCGTGGGATCCGCTCTCCGTCATCCTGAAGTGAATTCAATGAACGACAAAAAGTGATGACCGCTTTAGGCTCGGCAGTCGGCATCACAGATGCTCGCAAGTCGTCGTGTACGATAGTATATATCTCCGTCGCTCGCCATCGAGGTATCTAGTCGATATTTATACTTCGTAGTTCCTCGTATAAAGCATGGTACTCCGTTGGCTGTGATGGGCTTTCAGGAACTCGGTCAATCCACAGAGGAGGCAAGGAGGAGGGCGCGATCCCTGACTGCGTTGGTTACAATAAGTTGGAATTGATAAGAGTTGGGAGAATGGAAGCCTACACGAGGCGAGGGGGAAAATTCACAATCTCATATGTTGAAGTGCGCCCTTGAAGACTTCACTGCCGTGCCACCGCGGGATGACTGTGCAAGGTTTCAAGTTCCATGAATTTCGGGACAGTCGTCCTCGTTTTTCTGTCAAACCTATCTCCTAACTTCTAAGGGCCCCGAATACCACCTCTCTAATGCATATTTTCAATACAAGTCTGCTTCATTGCAGTGGAAGGTGGTTTGGAATGTTCAACGGCTAACAATGTTAATTAATAGAAATGCACACAACGTGGCAGTGCTTCAACCCGACACGCTCGTCCATCGTGTCAAAATCGTTGTGACGCAGCCCATAGGCTTAGTCCAGGCCTCCATACACTACATTTCAGTGTCCTCGTGAACACTTTCTGAAGCCTGCATGGGTTCAGAAGGTACTTATGTCTTCCTGTTGACTGGCGAGTAAAAGTAACGTGTTTCCCAGACAAATCATTCGGTTCATGCGCGAAATCACCTCTCACAAACTTGAACCGTGGAGGCGGGCGCAATGTCGTGAACTCCCAAGGTGCTTGTCTCCTTTAATTCGAGTAGAGATCGGGAATAATGTGTATACAAGTTAAAGAGTTGCACTCACAAGCGAATGCCCTTTCCGACAAGTTTATTCAAGGAGAAGGGAGCAATTACATCGACGAGGCAATCATCCTTGACCGTTCTGCACTGGAACTTTGCCCGCTCGACCATCCCAAGCGATCCCTCTCTTTGACCCAGTTGTCAATTCATCTCGGTAATCGGTACAAGCTACTCGGGGAAAGGGATGATCTCAATGAAGCGATTGCCCTCGACCGCGAGGCACTTTCTCTTCGCGCACCAGGACACTCAGATCGTTCAACGAGTTTGAATAATCTTGCGAATCGCCTCAGCACTCGGTACGACCTGCTCGGGGCAAGGGATGATCTCAACGAAGCGATTATCCTCGAATGTGAGGCACTTTCGCTTCGCCCACCAGGACACCCGGGTCGTTCAATCTCTTTGAATAACCTTGCAAGTGACCTCAGCACTCGGTACAACCTGCTCGGGGCAAGGGATGATCTCAACGAAGCGATTATCCTCGAACGCGAGGCACTGTCTCTTCGCCCACCAGGACACCCGGGTCGTTCAACCTCTTTGAATAGTCTTGCGAGTGACCTCAGCACTCGGTACAAACTCCTCGGGGCAAGGGATGACCTCAATGAAGCGATTATCCTCGAACGCGAGGCACTTTCTCTTCGCCCACCAGGACACCCGGGTCGTTCAATCTCTTTGAATAATCTTGCGAGTGACCTCAGTATTCGGTACAAACTGATCGGTGCAAAAGATGATCTCAACGAGGCGATTTTCCTCTCCCGCGAGGCACTTTCTCTTCGCCCACCAGGACACCCAGATCGTTCAATGACTTTGAATAATCTTGCGAATCGCCTCAGCACTCGTTATAACCTGCTCGAGGCAAGGGATGACCTCAACGAGGCGATTGTCCTCGGCCGCGAGGCACTTTCCCTTCGTCCACCAGGACACCTAGATCGTTCGTCATCTTTGAATAACCTTGCACGCAACCTCCGTACCTGGTTCGAGCGCTCAAATCAGCCAAAGGACAAAGACGAAATATTCACGCTCTATGCTCAGCTCAAAGATATCCCTCAAATGGTGTCTTCCGATGATCTGTCTGCCGCAAGAGCATGGATCGATGTCGCTGAGCATTTCCGACATCCGACGACAGTCCTGGCATATCAAACATCTCTTCGATTGCTCATTCACCACCTCGCTACTTTCCCATTATTACCTCAGCATCTAGATATTCTCAAGAGTCGCACATCGACACTCGCAGTCGACGCATTCTCAGCTTGTCTTCGAACTCTTTCTCCTACAAAAGCTGTTGAATTGCTCGAACAGGGACGTAGTGTCTTTTGGGGTCAGCTCACTCGCCTCCGTTCCCCTGTCGACGACGTCATGTCATCCGGCCCTACCGGAAAGGCATTGGCGGACAAGTTCACCCACCTTACCTCCCTCATCAAGGCTGCCCTTGGCTCTTCCGGTCCCGATCAACATGACCGTGTATGGGGCCTCAACGTTGAATTACAAGGAGTCGTGGATGATATCCACAAGTTGCCTCATCTCTCACGCTTCCTTCTGTCCCCGCTCTCCTCTGATCTACAGCAAGCTGCCAGAGAAGGGCCTGTCATCATCGTGAACGCGAGCAAGTACAGTTGTGACGCTCTTGTTGTCTTACTCGATCGGGATCCCGTTCATATCCCATTGAAGATCACAAGAGATCGTGTTCAAGAAATGTCATTGGCACTATATAAATCGACTGTTCGGGCAAAGTTGATGGATGTGTCAAGAGATTTCATGGTTATTTTGCGTCAAATCTGGGACGAGGTGGTTTCCCCCATCGTGGACTTCCTTCGAACGACACATCTACCACACTCACGGATCTGGTGGTGCCCTACTGCCGAGTTCTGTCTCCTTCCCTTGCATGCTGCCGGTCCATATAGGAGGGGTCAGCCAAAGTTCGCCGACCTTTACATCTCATCCTACACCCCCACCCTTACCGCGCTCATCCACGCCCGACGGCATGAACAACCGGCTGAAATGAGGCGATTTGTTGCCATTGGTCAGGCGAACGCCAAGGGAGAGAAAGAACTCCCTTCTGTAGGTGCTGAACTGGCTAACATTGCCCAGCGCGTCGACGGATTCAGTGCATTCACGCGCCTCGAAGGATCGGGATCGTGCGTTTCTCAGGTCGCCGAAGCACTCCGGAAGAACGAATGGGTTCATTTTGCATGTCACGGCATCCCCAATCGTGAACGACCGTTCGAGTCTGCGTTTGCCCTGCACGACGGACGTTTCACCATTGAGCATATCATGCGGTGTGAACCACAGAATGCCCAGTTCGCGTATCTTTCGGCATGTCATACCACGGTTGGAGATGAAAAGTGCCCAGACGAGATGATCCATCTTGCGTCGGCGATGCAGCATGTTGGGTTCCGTTCTGTGATTGGGACGATGTGGGCTGTGGACGATGAACAGACGGGCGAGATCACGTCGGTGTTTTACGACAATATGATTGACGAGTCTGGGCAGCTGGATCATAAGCGGGCAGCATTCGCACTTCACAAGACGATGAGGACATTAGCAAATGTATCATTTGATCAACGAATTCTGTATGTACATCTGGGAGCCTAGTTTACTTGACTATACCCTATGTCATTTCCTTGCTTTCCCCGTGGTTTCTGTTTTGTACTTCTCCATCATGCTATCGAACCTCTGCACTGTGGTAGGGGTGGACTTTGTGCATTCGACATTTGAGCAATTACCAACTTTCAATGACTATGGATCTCTGGCAGCATCGAAGTTTGTAGGACGTCAGCTGGAACATTTCCCGTAGTGAGACCATATGTTAAAGCGATGGAACCAACCTGACTTACGGGCCTTATTAATTTTGACCCCAAAGGGCAATCGGACGCCGCGGTACTGGCACTGGCCCAAAGGCCCAAGGCGCAACAATGGAGTGAGATTACCCGAATGCTGTTTATTGGTCAGCCACGAAAAAAAAAAGGACCGCAGATGCTTAGCTAGAGTTCCCAGCACGTTACGAACAGTATGAAACAGACCTACAATATTACGACCCGAGTACTCTCTGACCAAGTCTTCCCCTCAAACCCGCTCCGATTCCGTTGTGTTCGAATCGGAACGCTACAAATTCCACCT
>JBBPLP010000559.1:0-17710 GCA_038089875.1 Fistulinella prunicolor
ACACTACGAGCAAGTGAGTTATAGTACTCGTAAGTTGAAATTTTTGACTCTAATGAAATCAAATGAAATGTCTCGAGCAAGCGGAAGGTTGCTGCGGTTCGTGGTCGTGACGTAGTTGCCGGATACCAAGACAAGCGCAGAAGCTGCTGCACCCGGCTTTGGGCATTTCCACAACCGCAAAAACGAATTGAAATAGGATGTATCCCACTGACATCGATGAGGATAAAATCATCACCATATGAAACTTCGGGATTGCTGCAGATCTCGCCAGATCGATGGCCGAGTTGGATTTGAACACCGAGATCTTTGAGGGTCGTTCTCTCCCAAAATGATCCGTTCCATTTCTAGGAAAGGCTTGGTCAACTATGACCTGATAAACGTTCCCAAATTCTTACCTTAATTCGATGCAGTGGGGTGCGTGAATGGGTTGTTACCATGCAGCTTTTGCAGAATAATTCTGTGCCGACACAGTCCTTGCATTTGAATTCTGGGCTAGCTGATCCACAGGAACCACAAGCGGCTGAAAAAATACCTAAGCCTTCATGGAGCATCAGTTCGTGCAGAAAGAGGTCGCGATACTGGCACCACACAAGGTTCGGATGATCCTTTATGCCAAAAATTAGGTATGGTCTGACATCAATTTGCAAGGTGCTTACACTGGCCGTCCGTACCCTGCTCATTGAGTCCTCGTGGTCTTCAAGGTCCAAGTTGGGCAGGACATCGTCAGTTGAAAAACTATAATTCGATGGAGTGGACAGGCTGGCATCCACACGGAGTGGCGGGGAAGGAGCTGACAAAGTTATATGGTTTCGTCGCCAGCTAATCGTTCCACTTGAATGGCCTTGGTAGCTAGAGCGTTGGTGAGTCGTCTTGTTGATTGCTGAACCTCGCCAAGAATGGCAAGAAATTGCTGGCTTTTTGCCACGCTGGCGTCGCAGATGTCCTTGGATGATTTTTTCCATAGCAACACTGGCCTCAGGTGCCTCAGGTGCTTTGCACGGTGTCTGACAAGGTGACATGTTGGCCACACTACTAATTGATCCAAGAGCACGAAAAAGTGGCTAGTATATAATCATATGCTGCTAGTAATGACACGTTGTGACACTGCGCACTTTCTTAGGTAAGGAGGAGCCTATTGGGGAACTGCTAAATATGCCCAAATACTAATTATCTCCTTGCACGCTTTGGTGAGGCCCCCCTTTCCAGTTCTATGCCGCTCCGTTTGGTTGCCAAACGAGTAAGAGGGGCTCCTGCTTCACGCTTGACTTCACTGTGCTGCAATCCACGATGAAAGGCAATCAGCCTGACTTGATATAGAGACTTACCTGAGGTGCGGAAATTAAATCTGCCTCTGGATCACGTTGTATGGTTCCTCTCGATCCTCTCCCGCTCTGCTGACATGCGCATGTTACAGATTCTTTTTAAGTGACATTTAAAATAAGAACTCACCGTTATAGCAAGCGACTGCTCAATTCTGGTGCCGGTGGGATCACCGCCCTCGAGCTGTGGCGTCGGTGAGGGATAGTGATCGTTCTCGTGGTTCGCAATGACCACAAATGTCTGATGATTGGATTAAAGGCTATATGATATCATTTAAAATAGTTCACTTACCACGGGACCACCACCAGCTGGGTATGAAAACGTGAAGGAGAACCCCTGAAGGTCGATAGTTGTAGGTAGCGAAATTTCGACAACTGGGTGCATTGAGGGAGTCGCGCAATCACTATGGGGGTACAAGATGGTGAGTGCACATCGCCTCGATGGTGCCACTAAAATATGAAAACGGAACGGTGGGCTTACGCAGGACTTTGGTAAACCTGATCAAGTCCAGTTATCATGGAATCTTTCGGCATGTATCTAATTCACGTAAACACTTCATTTGGAATATAAGAGACGCTGAGCAGTATTGCATTAGATTCAGCGGACTCAAGCAATTGCCACCATCCACCATGCACCAGACCACTCAGCGAACTCAGTTCGGTATGTTGCCTAATAATCTGTGACTAATATTTCGATGACCCACATTCTGTCAGATGCCATCCTTCAGCTTCTCGCGACATTGTCGCTCACTCAAGCGGAAGTTGATGAGGTGAACGCCGTCATTGCGCCATCACCGGACTGTGCATTGTCTCCTACGGCATCCCGTGCCATTGTTGCTGCAGAATTGCAGCCAAGCTCATCTAAACCTACCATCCCACCATCGCCGGTCTATAAATCCTCTCATACTACAGTATCCCATGGAAGGGGGTCAAGCTCATCTCCATCTGCCTCACACACCTCCCTGAGACCCCCGCCCATGACTACTGGCACTTACGAGAACCGCATCAAAGATGACGCGAAACCCATGTTTGAATTACCTTTCAAATCTGTTGTCGAAAAGGGGGAAGTTCGCTATCAGAAAATGTACATAAATACTACCTTTGATGTTCCGTCTCCAGACTCAGCTCACGGAGGTCCATACTGGTTGGTCACACGCGGAAAGAGAATTGGCATATATGAATCTTGGTGAATCACTTTCCCAAATCTGTTTGTCCGTCCGTTAACTAATATTTTTTTCAGGCACCACGCTTCTCCTCAAGTTCAATGTGTCAGCGGAGCTTGTCACAGTAGTGTCAAGACGCTAACTATCGCTTTCACCAGAATGCGCAAAGCGATTGAGTTGGGAGAGGCTGAGCGCGTTGGCATCTAGTTACTCCTTGCTGTGTTGTAACATATATCTAGTTGAATCCAAGCCGGTTGCCACAAGATGAGAGGGGAATTTGATTTAACGCAGGCTAGTATATTGTGTTTCCCGCATCGCCCGGCCAGCCAATAATCTGTGAGTCAAAAGTAATCAACATGTAGTATAGTGGCAGGAGTACTAAGTGCGACTAAGTAGAGTGATAAGAAATGATCCAAAATTCGTGCGTAGTGTGTTCATTGTGTATATGCACTTACTAGTATGCAGATAGGTTATGGTTACTAACTAGTCGCTACTTGCTATGTAGTTGCACACTTCTACATATGTACTACGATTTGAGTACGGGCTTTGCACAATAGCTGGGCGATTGTGCCCGCCAGGATTTATTTGAATTCCTGCAGTTTCTACTACTAGCTGACATTCCAGTTTACATACTGTACTATATCATAATGCCAACTCAGCGCTGCTTGGTCAATGATCATTGGGTACTATGGATGGAAACTCATAGTTCATGCCGCACTAAGTGTAGGATGCACGTACTACTGGTGTGGACAGGTGGCAGAGCCTGCTGCCGCTCACTCATTTGGTTCAAGTGGTTTGCACTTGGACAATTCTGGAAACCTGAAGTCTAAAAGTGACTGCATCCGAGCCAAGCCATAGTGGCATCAGCACAGTTAGCACTTGATCGGTGGTCTCGACTCTCGGTAAGCTCAGTGGTGTTATGTTATCATCTAACGGCGAACTCTCCAGGAACTAGGCCAGCTGAAATGTGAGAATAGCTGGAACACTAAGATGCAGAGATGCAGTTTCAAAGACCTATGTATTGCTACTATGTAAGTCTGTGACGATGCAATGTGAGTCCGACATAGCAAGCCACTCAGCCGCTGAATCAGGGACATCCTGTTCAAAATTTTCTGACATGATTTTTTAAAAACTTTGCTAACTGAATTATCAAATAGTGTGACATATGAAGCAGCAGATCGATGCCTCAGAATTGGACGCATCATAGAAGCACTCTTCCTACGTTATCCCGTCTTACATGGCAGATGGGATGCCGCGGATGTCTAGATCATTGCCCGACGCTGGTATGTTCATTTTCCAAGGTTTATACTCACTGTTGATTGTCGCTTTCTTGTTCCATTTTTCCAAGGTACGTCTACCCATTGTATTCGCAAAATTCTGCACTCTTATTGCAATGTTAGATGGCACCACCACCATGGACGACTAATGAACAGGCCGAGTTCCTCAAAACCCATCTAGATGTCTACCAGACACTGACTCGGGAAAAGGATTATTCACACTTTTGGCCGATGATATATGCCGAATGGTTTGAGAAATGGCCAGAGCGCGATACATGTTTCAATGACTTCCCGCCTGCTACAGTGTTCACACCATCTCAGATGGAACAATTAGGAAAAGCAGTTGAGGCTCGAAAGACGGTAAGCATTTGTTTAGGGATCAACGAGTTTCTGTATGCTAACATCCTCCAGCAACTTCGTACCTGGTTCCGCTGGCGTTCGGGTTCCTCAAAGAAGACGCGCAAGCTTAATAAGAAGATGTCTGCTTTAGACAGGATTGTTGGCCCGAAGGCCACTCGTCGCTATACAGAAGTGGAGATCTACTCTAAGGAATACCACGACCGAGTTCGACCCCAACTGGATGCTGCGAAGAAGGATGGTAGAATACCTTCGGGTGCTCGTCAGCTTAGTGAAGTACGCCGATTTTACAAGGAACTGTTTGACGCGGAGAATGACGACACGAAGATGAAAATTAAGCATATGTATGATCTTCAAGAGAAGGGGGGTAAATCCATCCAATCACCTGGACTGACCAAACCGTCGGCCAAGGACATCCAAGCGTAAGGTTGTCTTCTAATTTTTATTGTGTATTAATTATACTACACAGTGGCATCGAGGATCTTCCATTTGCACTTGCACGGTTTGCCGTGTTCATCAAGGAGACCACTGGTTTCACCATCTCGTGTTTCTGTGCAGGTCCAGACCCATCGATGAATTGGGATGTTAACTCATTGTCGTATGTACTTATTGCATCATATCTTGTTAATATATTAAACAGTCCCGTTCATAGATACTTTGCCGACCAGACTGCTCAAGGATCTACATTCGCCAACCTATTTCCAAACGAAGAAAACTCCTTTCTATCGGCTTTCCATGAATTCGCCGAAGTAATTTTTTGTGAGTAGATTATCAACTACGTATTCTATGGCACGCTCATTACACATTTTCTTCAGCTGAGCAGGGCACGAAAGTCGAAGAAATCAATAATAGTGGAGATGGCAGAACTGCTGATGCATCTGATCACGGTGCCTTGGATCATGATGATGGTGACCAAGAGAACGAGGGCGAGCGTGGTTTGGATCACCTCGAGCATGACGTGGATGATGACTTACATGGTGGTAAGGGGAAGATACCGAGACATATCTCACTCACCAAGCCATTCTTAGGATATCAGGGTCACAATCATGATGCATCACTCACTGGGCAAGATGGGCCTCATACTTTGTTGGTGCCTGGAGATGATGCATCAGGCGCACGGAGCCATGCGCCGTTACACACACAAAATGATGCATCAATGATGCCATATGACAATCAGCATGTGATCAACTTCAACGTAAGTTCGCCGTCCGCTTCCGTGTACCCGTCTGTCTGACGTCTTGTCCTGATTCGTTTAGGTCAATCGTACTGGGTTCCAGACTCCCACCCAACACCTCTCTACGACCGCTCATTTTTCCGGGAATTCCCTTCTTAATGTGCCCACTGCGCAGCCTGTCGCCCCCCCTGCTCAGCCATTTCCTCCCGTTTCTCGGTCGTTTCCTCCAGTCACTCGGCCGCTCGTTCCTGCTGCTCAGCCATTCTCTCCTGCGGCTACTCAACCACCCACTCCCGCTGCTCAATCATTTCATCCCACTACTCAACCCCTCGCACCCGCTGCTCTGAAATCGTTTCATCCATCTACTCAGCTGTTCACTCCCGCACAGCATGGTTTATGTGGTGTAAGATCCGCTTCACAGCCTCAAATGGGTGCTTGCAGTGGTCCGACTGGGTCTCTTGGTACCATGGCAGAAACTTGTTTCACGCCTTTTTCATTCGCTCAAGGGGTATCTTTCTCGCAGGCAATGACGGATGCAATGCCCCCTTCAGCTTCTTGGAATATCTCGGGGTTTGATCTCCCTCCGGATGACCTCCCTCTCTCAGATGAGCGCTCAACAGCCCGCTGTGGCGCTGATGAACCTGTGCTTCCTCCGAGTCCATTTATCACAGAACTGTCCCCTGCCACACCAACAACGGATCTACCAACTGACTCATCCAGGAACATTGAAAGTGAAAGAGAGATTATCCACTCAAACAGCGTACCAGCGAAGAAGGCCCCCGCTACTCAAAAAGGTATCCGAAGCCCCATGATGAAAGTACTTCCATCCCAAATCCGTCGCACTCAGCGTGATCGGATCACATCTGAAATTCTCCCAGCCCAACTGTCTGAACGCCCTCTCTCCAAACGAGTCTCAGTTAAGTCCAAGCGCAACGACACCGCAAATGCTATCGGGTCGAACAAACCTACCTTTGCCACAACGCCCGACACTACATATAACGCAACGAAGGGCTCGCAAAAGAGGACGACGATTGAAGCTCGGGCTGGGAAAACAAAGTAAGTGTAGAAGGCTTTTAAACATTGCAGCCTCCGATTCATCTCCACAACAGGAAATCTAAAACTGGTTGACATGCATCGCCGATACATGTCGCGCATTTTGAACATACATCATAGTGTAAATAGATAGACACTCTCGAGACTCAATGTTGAATCGAAATTTGTGCTGCCGTACTTGAGGCTGGTAATATATCGCTCTGAACACAATTACAACGCACGACACGAGGCACTGCCACTCATGCGGCTGGGACTTCGAGAATTTTACAAGTCAATCACCTGAACTATATCTAGCACAAGTACTAGCTTATCTACAAGACGGTGTACGACTTACAGCTAT
Source organism: Fistulinella prunicolor (assembly GCA_038089875.1). Classification (NCBI taxonomy): domain Eukaryota; kingdom Fungi; phylum Basidiomycota; class Agaricomycetes; order Boletales; family Boletaceae; genus Fistulinella; species Fistulinella prunicolor. The sequence goes on from JBBPLP010000559.1 coordinate 6,684, forward strand.
CCGATCAAGGCATCGCATATTTTTAGACTTAGAATTTTTTCGTTTACGCTCACTCTACGAAGCCTTATGGAATCATGTACTTATTAATATAAATTAGTAAGTTTCCCCAGGACCGAGGGATCATTACAATCACTCCCTGTCAATTAGAAGGCTTGTTAATACCATTTAAATTCTTCCGAGCGCCTCCTCCGCTGCAGATCACAGAACTGGCACTAATATGATAATACAATTACGGATAATCAAAGTTTGTAAAACACAGCAAATCGTCGACAATCGTACCTATATAGGCAATAATTCAATGCATGTCAGGAATGGATGTCTTCAACGGCACGCAGTGATGCAACAAACCCGCACTTGATGCATCACTTCACGGCGAGCGAATACAGCAAACCCCGAGATCGACGCATAGCAACACTGAATAATGCATCACTTCACGGTGAACGGATACAACAAACCCCGAGATCGACGCATAGAATTACTGAATGATGCATCACTGAATGATGCATCACTTCACGGCGAACGGATACAACAAGCCCCGCGATCGACGCATAACAACACGATTAATGCATCACTACGTACTTCGGAACGGATATAACAGTCCCGTATGTGCACACAGCCTTAAGATAATCAGGGGATCGGATGGAGAGGGTCGCGACAATCACAACGTCACTTTCAGCTAAAACGCATCATGGTCAGAAATGCATTTTCCTGGCCTACTTTCGGCGCACAACAATGCGACAACACCGGCATGATTAATGGAATACTGCGCACCGAACGTAAGCATCCAAGTCGAACAGCCACGTATTTGTGCAGGGTAGGGTAATCGGGGCATGCAGATCACGATGGAAATCGCACGTATATGGGCAATAGGTACGCCAGGAACGCATGCGCCCAAGTAGCATCCCTTCGGCGCACAGTAATGCAACACCATGATTGATGCATCATGGAGCGCCGAATTGATGCACGATTGATGCATGACACCCCATGATTGATGTATCCAAATTGGGTGCCGACACGCGCCAGCGGATGCAACGCCGCAATTGATGCATTTTTATTGTATGTGGCTACGATACATCTAAACTACCGTATTTTTGCATCACCTGAAGTGCGGTAATCACCGTCAATTGATGCACCATAATTCCGTATACGCCTGCCTCCTTTCCATCTTCTGCACTCCAACATCGCATCTTCTCTTCGTAGCCACCGCTCACGATCTGCTTCCCATCGGTAAGGAATATAACTGAGGTTATGCCATCTCGACCATCAATTTCGATTTTTTTGGCCTCCCATTGGTGAACGATATTACTGGATTCTCCGCTTGTCTCTTCGTCACCGTCAGCATTGCACTCGGTCTTCGTCTCACCAGTGTACTCACTATTTCCTGAACGCCACCTAAACATGTTTGCCAGAAATTAGAACAATGAAAAGGAAGATATGTAGTCGTCTAACTTGCAGTGTGCCGTTGTCGTGGTTGGTAAGTAGCGGCTTATTGATCACTGCCTCAGTTCACATTGATGGGCGCTTGAGCGCTTGTGCCTGACCCGTTGGAGTTTAGACAGTTCGCCGTCATAGTGATATCACTTTTGATCTTGGCGAGAATCGGTAGAGTGATGCAAAAATGAGTGAATCCCGCAACACACTCGAAGACACTGAGAGTTCCAGGCGCGTTGCAGACGAAGACAGCCCTGTACATATATTCCCACGGATTCCCGTCCTGTCCTGCTCTGCTCAGATAGGTCCGTGCGCCCACCATGTTGCTCCCTCCTTCAAAACTTCGAAGCTTCACCCTCGTTCCGTGGGCACCCAGTGTTATTTGATGCATCCGTTCTCCTCGTATGGCCCTTGATGTCCACCACTGTCCTGCATGGCGTTTCATAGTCACCACCCTCTCCTCGGAATCCTCCGCTACGTGCTCTGTGGCCTCTGTTCTACTTATAGAGCATATCTCAACATTACACGTAGCCTGAGGCCAGCCCTATCTGGATTCAATGTCAATGTTCCTTCCGGACGGCGAGCATTGTCGGTGCGATCCATGTATGACTGGTTGGTTGACATTGTTTAGTGATGCTCATCTCCTCTAGTATATCCACGGTCGACAGGTTTCATCCGCTCCCTTAGACAAACCTTCAATCGTTTTCCCGTCGCTCAAAATTTGCTCGCCTCCTCAGCTCCACGCCCTATGCCCTTCACCAAACTTGACCCAACTCCTCTACCGCACATTGGGCGCGCTGTTTTTATTCTAAACAGGACAAATGTTCGGAATCTCGGCTTGGATCGTATAGTGGGATGTGTCCGACCGGATGAGTATTGTGACAGACCTGTCTCGAAAAAGACATCAAACTCAACATACACCAACAAGATGCATCAACAATGCCTCACCAAGTACCCTCAAAGATCGAATTCGGGCTTCTGTGGGCGGATAGCACACTGGACCACGTTTGAATGTGTGATCAACTATTCGCGCATATTGTGTTTTATCGAAGCATCTTTGCAGCGTCCAAGAGATGGGCTGTGCATAGCACACTCGGTCTTGGATTATGTCCTGGGTGATCGATTCGGGTATAAGCTGATCTTCTGATCGAACTGCCAGCGAGTTTCCGGTATGAACTATGCGTTTATGTGATGCAAGGGACTCTTCCCATAGGCTACGTGTTTCGTCGGTCCGTCACAGAGTGATCGTGTATATAGTTGGATGCTGCCGAAATATTATGTGCCCTCACTGCGTCGTCTTCGATACACCCGATAGTGGTCTCAGCATGTGCTCATTCAAATGTGTATGCGCTACTGTTGCTACAAGCCGGCTGGATGTCTGTTAACGAACATGATGCATGATGCATGATGCGTTACCAATACTGGCAGTAACCCGGGTGCCACTGCTTCTTCGACATCCATACCCTCTTTGTTTCCGTCACTTGCTAGCATATACTGGACGTTTCTAGTTGCGAATGTCTTTCCCGCACGAACCGTCACCATGTCACATCCGTTGGGTTTCTCTCCCGATATCTTGTTATGTATGAGTTGGCATGTGAACGAGTTCGCTCCATGAGGAGATGCCTGGCTTTCCCTAAACTGGAAACGAGAAAAATACATTCAAAGGTCACGGTACATGGCGCTGACATCGTCGTACAATAATTGAGAAGAACACACATGTAATTACGAACCAGAGGCAAGAGGGAATTGGTTGCCAGGCCACCCATATTTTATGGCGTTACTACACAACGTCGCTTAAAATCTTGGCGCAGATGGTTACACGATATACTTGGTCCCCGCAACGACGTCACAAAGGCTCACCTCGTAGCCACTCCTTGACTTCTGTCATGGAGTCCGATAGCCTCTCAAGGTCCTTCAATACTGTACCAAGTAATCTCGCCGCGTCCATCTGGCGCCCCAGTGCATACAATGCCTCGCATCGATATTTGTAAAGCATGAACCTGAAAACGTCCGAGTCATTTGTCCACCCAAACATCTTGAGACGGAATGAGAACGACTGATGTGATAAACAAGAGTTGGGAATTTACCAATGAGATGCATTCGAGCTGCGGATGTTTCGGAAACTGGGGAGGATCCCGCAGATTGGCGAGTAGTTCGAGCGCCTTGTTGTACTCCCGTCGACCTATACATGCTTTTGCAGCGATCAAGCGCATATGTTCCTGCAGAGGATGATCAGAGACATCTGCCATTGATGATATCCAACGTTTTCACCTGGACGGTAAGGCAGGACGCTCTCTCTTGCTCCGGACAAACCACAAGCAGATCGACAACACGCGCCATCCCTTCTGCGTGGTGTCCGGAAGTCAATACAACGATAGCCTGTCAGTCAAACCGATGAGCATGTAGATGGGCACACGAGTTCGCTTAGGCGACTGACCTTGATGAGAATGACAAAGTATACATCGGTGACATGACACTTGAGAAACAGACGATTGAATATCGTTTTCGCCGAATCGGAGTCTCCTTGACCAAAACGCGCCATGCTAAGCGCGATGTAAGCCAAAATTGTCGGCTGAATTTTGATGGACTATGTCTATAATGAGTCCACATGGACGGACGAGACCGAGATTAGCGAGACCTTTTGAGCAGTTCTGATGGCAGAGCCCCATTGACGGAGGCGTGCTCTAAGGAATGCGCGTGTGGCAAGTACGTGATGACGTTGACCCTTGAGCTTCTGATCCCGAGAAAGGGTGTCGATTGCTTCCAGTAATTTGTCTTTCCGCCACGCTTCCAGCACGTCGTCACTGGTATGAATCAGCTACGGGAACATGTCGTGTAAACTTGTCATCAGAGCGCCAAATTCAATGAGGTTTGACACTAACATACCTGAAGGATGCCCATGAACTCATCTAAACCCTCCTCCTGAAGCGGCTGGACAGCTTCCTCTGTATAGGGCCGTTCTGCTGTTTCAGAAATCTGCCCCGGTCAACAAAACGATTTATCCTCAGAAAAGAATATTACGCTGGGAATTACACTTACAGCGTCGAAATAGCGAGATGGAAGGATGTCTATGAGACTGCGACAGGTGATTTTCTTGCCCCCGAACATTGCGAGATCGAAATTGTCTGAAATGGCCATGGACGAGATAGTGCTTGTATGCCGAATGAGAGACCCGATTTGCACATGGGTCGAAGTATCCCAGAGTGAGACAGATGATCCGTTGGAGACGCTGATAAATGCACCATTTCTTGGCAGAACAACGCACCGGGGACTGATCAGGCCCAGGTTGCTGCCATGGACGTTCCATCTTGAGAGTGCTAAGCCGGTGGACATCTCGATGCAGATGACATCGCTGTTTCTCGATAAAACAAAGAGATGGTCGCTAGTAGGAGCCCAAGCGAAGGACTTTTGGGAGGACAGGGAAAGCGAAATTGAGACTTTGGAGAGGCGGTTGCCGTTTTGGCTGTCATAAATGCGGAGTTGCGCCGTAGCAGTCGCGATGAACTGTCCGTCAGGCGAAAATTTGACCCCGTCCACCGGTGCCGGTACCAAGAAGCCGCTGTGCTCCAAGGGGCCCAGGAGTTTCTTGCCAGTAGATGACCAGAGAACCGTTCCGGTGACTATTCCAGTGGCCGATCCCGTTGCTATCCTTTCCCCGTCTGGAGAGACATCGACCGCATCAACCAACTGCCAACTGCGGTGTGCCCTAAATTCGTGCACTTTCTCGTGGCTGTCCACGCGCCACACCGTCACCAAGCCATTCGCTGTCCCACTCACAATCCACTTGGCGTCTTGTGACACTGCGAGACTGGAAATAATACCTCTCGCTTCCATTGGCGTCCCCACCTCCTTTCCATCTTCTATACTCCAACATTGAATCTCCCTTTCATAACCGCCGGTCACGATCTGCTTCCCATCGGGGAAGAATACAACTGAGCGTATGCCGCCTCGACCATCAATTTCGACCGTTTTTCCCTCTCTTTGGGGAACAATGCTAGAGTTTCCGCTTGGCTCTTCGTCATCATCAGTATCACATCCTCAGACGTCTTGACAACGCACTCACTATTTCTTGAAAGCAAACTAAACATGTTTTGGCAGGTATGAAAACGATGGAAAGGAGGATGCGCGGTCGTCCACTCGCAGCGTAGCATCACGCTGGTTTACACGTGCTTTCTTATCGATATCTATCAGCTCGCACCCTTCATCATTGGCCGGTGTTTGCCCTCAGCCCATTAGGATCTGGACACTCCGCCGTCTTAGCCGTTTCCGGGGACATTGCCCCCGAATTTGGTGTGAATGGGCAGCACTAACGGGACGGCCGTGTCGCATACCGATCGGAGGACACTACAATGCGGGATGCTTCAATCCGCTGTGATAATGTTCATTCATGTCTCGAGTATGTAGTTGCGACAATTGGCGTAGAAGGTATGTACACAATCATCTCTTATTAAATAATGTGGGATGGCCTTGCTTACCGTCAGATGGACTACTCTCGGGCTGACCTAGACCAGCGTTTTACTTCGGCCACAGAGACCACCCTCGTCGGGCTCAGGTCAGCCCGACGCGTTAATATTCATTCGATTGATCTAGTTGACCTCAGCTCCGTTTTCCCTGAGCTACTGAATGTAGAAGATGATACTAGAAGTGTCTCCAAGAGTCGAGAAATACTGAGACTCCCCCTGCCCGGTAGAACCTCAAAATTATTGTCAGCTTAGTATCGTAGTGTCCTAACACCGATCTTGGAAAAATTTCATGTCTCGGGCAAGATGAGATATGTGTGTGGATACATAGTAGTCACAATTACCAAGCTGCATGATTGGCCGCGAAATGTTAAGATTTGAATTCTCCGGTCATTGCCGGACTGCCTAATCAACTACTACCTCTCCGACAGACAAGTGTGTCCAGTCTCCCCAAACGATGCCAGTGGATTTGGAAGCTCTGCAAGATCACACTGGGATTTCGCAACTCTGAGGCCTGTTCAAGCCGTCTGCTACTGATTGGCCGTTTTAATCGTAGGAAGCAAGCAGTTGTGCCTCTCTGGAGAATTCGTCGACGGCCATACGAACGCTGCTCATCAGATTTGTTAACAACGCCTCCTCGTAGACTTTGTTTATAGCCAAATGGCCTGCCGTGGAACACGTCGGAAAACCTCACCGACTCCAAAACTTACACGTGGGCACTCTCTTACATTTTGACCGTCGCGACAAGTTGAATTACATTATTGCCAAGAACTAGTCGGTTGTTCCCAGCGACCACTGTGCTCTGGTACATCTTCTATCGTAGAGAAGCTGTTCAGCATCATCGGACCATGTTTGGTGAAAGGAATCGTGTTCCCACTCGTGTGTAGTATCCTTCCATCTCGCGTTTTGGCGCTAGGATATCTATCCAGACCTGATGGCGGACCTCACCCGATGTTAGCCCTCTCATGCCCTTCCTTTGGGATTGTTGAAGAATGTGTAAAACTCGGAGTTCTGTGATTATACCTCCGTCGCTCGCCTCAATTCAATTCACATATAAACGAGGCCAGGAAGTTATGACTGGCAACAGAATAGGAAACGAGCTTACAATCGGCATCGGTACCGGCGTGACTGCCAAGGAGGCCTTAGATCACAGATTCAGCGCCATCGTGTTATGAAGAAGCGGTATGTCTGGCGAGGTATGTTGCTTGTATTGTTGTTTACATTGCTACATCACTTGACTTGATCGAAGTCAAGTTTAACGTCCTCGTCAGCAAGAACGGTGACCGATCCAACCGGTATCTTTGCGGGGTTCGAGAATTCTGTGAGATTCTGCACATCGTTTATCAGGTATGTGATTTTGTCCCTCGTGTACTCCTGTTCCCCGAGTCAACTTGCGAAACAGTATATTGTCGTGTTTGGACAAAGATGCATATTGGTGTCGTGAATCTTTACGGCAATAAACTAGCTCATCTCGCCCGCGCTTCTATAAAGGAAAGCATTGACACTTGTCCACCATTTGAGGCATGTTCCAGCTCTCCATTCAATACCCGTCATTAACACGTATGCGACAACTCCAGGTGAGATTTACAGTGTCATACCTGAGTCACCCGGATGAGCCAATAGTATTATTTTAGCTTTCTACAACTTTTGACATGCAATCTACTTAGTATGACAGTAATCAACTTTGCTTTGCAGGTCCCCGTAGTTTAGATAATGCTTTCGCTAATTTGATCATGTTGCGGATGCTGCGAGGCAATTAACGACGGGAACAACCGGAATCCAGGGACCCACAACCACACCATTATGTCTATTCCTCGAGAACGACACACAGAATAGTATTTCACTGATGGGACAGTCGTCTTTTTGGTATTTCCTCTTTCTTCTACCCCTTGGAATACACTTCTTATGTCACAACTTGCGCTCGGTGTGGCACTAACAGGTCCCAGAACGAACCCAGCACACGCTCTACAAGCTCTATCCTGGCCTTCTCGCACTACGGTCATCGGTCCTTGAGTCCCTCCTTTCACTTCATCAGGCTCGTCAACAAGGTGAGGAGAGAGCGGAGGGCACGTGCGATGAGAATCCTATCGTTCTACATGGAATTATTCGCTGCGAGTTTGATTACCTTCTAGCTTTTTTGTCCGGAGGGTATGTGGTAACGTGACTAGTATTCGTGTCTATATACCATCTGATGCTTTTTCTTCTCTAGCTATGTTGGTGACCAGCACCACGAGGAATCTCTGATCGTTGTCCTCAAGTTATCGGCCTTCTTCGAAATCACGCATGGCTTCCAGTATGCCGTCGCAGAACTCGGCAGCCTATTGCCCATCAATTCTCCCCTTAAACTTCAGCTCGGCCGTCGATATCGTGTCGACCAATGGGTCGAACTTGCATTCCGGGATCTATTGTCACGGCCGCTATCATCTATTTCTCGCCTCGAAGCTCGAGATATGGGACTCGAGTATTTCTACATACTCGTTCACACAAAGGCGCTGATTGAGGAGGAATATCGAGCTATTGCGTACACAGAACCAACACCAGAACGGTCGGACGTCTGCAAGACACCCGCTCAATGTGAACGCATCTGGAAAGTGGAATGGTGGAATGGTGTTGCGTGACACCTTCTCCATCCAGAAACTCCATGTCGCGTTCAAGACATTCTGGCTTTAATCGACGAGACTGAGATACCTGGCATCTGCGTTCATTGCAAACAGGCGACGGTGTCAAAACTAAAGCAGCCGGACTCTGTCCTCCAACGCTAGGATACGTTTAAAAACATTGCCGTACAGCAACTCATGGAATTACGAACAGATGAGCACGGTCGGGCATCATTTAGACAGTTCTCTTCACTCGAGTAATCGCACGACTGCTCATGTGTTCCATACAATTCTATGCTACTGGCCAACGGTTTATATAGTGGAAAATCTATTGGATTTTGCGATCATGTCGCGCGCGCTCATGTGCGTGTAGCTTACAATCCTCCGGGCAGTGATGCGCTTGATCTCCGATCATGGCCTTCTAAATTCAGCCGAGACGAGATCACTGAAGTTCTCACTAGCAAGACGCACGCAAAAACATGATACCACTGGTATCGGGGGTGACCGCCACGAAGGTGTTACAGTATATCACCACGACGGGTATGCTGATCTTCGTGCCAGGTTGCTAAATCGCTCGACCCTCTCTTCTAGGTCGAGTTTGATGCCCCTGTCTGTGAGGATGTTGACCGCTACATACCCGACGAGTTGAGCGAGGTAAATTGGTAGTCCCGCAACACATGCTCGTTCGATTTTTTGAAACTCTTAATAGGCAACATTGCGTCGACATGCAGATCCTTCACTGTGCCTTTGACCACGGTTTTATTTCCCTCGAGACAACGATACGTATGAAGGGGGCCGGATCTTCGAACATGGGTAATATCTTTCATCGAAGCATGTGTTTGATGACCTTGTTTCCCCGTTAGTTGGGCACATGCCAGGTGGTCTCGTGTTGACGAAATAGAATGTCTTTTTTTATAGCTTGGGCTGCCTCCTCGCTTTGCCCACCCTAATCATTTCAACAGAATCTAAGTTATGGAAACTATCAGTTTTCAGTATTATCTGGGACAACACATCACCCTCGGACGTTCCTCGAGTTCGAAATGAAGGAGATACATGAGAAGACAACAGTACATGGCGCTGACATCGTCATATGATAATTCCAAAGGAGAACACATACGTAATTATCAACTAGAGGTAGGAGAGAAAGCGGTAGACCTGACTCCCAGATATTTTATGGCGTTACTACACAACGTCGTTTAAAATCTGTGTGCAAATGGTCACTCGATTTGCTTTGTTACCTAACAATGTCACGAAGGCTCACCTCGTAACCACTCCTTGACTTCTGTCGTGGTGTCCGATAGCCTCTCCAGATCCTTCAATACCGTGCCAAGTAATCTAGCCGCGTCCTTCTGATGTCCCAGCGCATACATGGCTTCGCATCGATATTTATAAAGCATAAACCTGAAAACGTCCGGGTTATTTGTCCACCCGAACATCTTGGGACGGAATGAGAACGACTGATATGATAAGAAAAGTCGGGAATTTACCAATGAGACGCATTCGAACTGCGGATGTTTCGGAATCTGGGGAAGATCCTGCAGATCGGCGAGCAGTTCGAGTGCCCTGTTGTAATTCTGTCGACCTATACATGCTTTTGCAGCGAACAAGCGCATATGTTCCTGCAGAGGATGTTCAGAGATGTCTTCCTCTGGCGCTATCTAGCGACTTCACCTGGACGACACGGTAAGATGATCTCTCTTGCTCCGTGCAAACCAAAAGTAGATCGACGACACGCGCCATCCCTTCCGCGTGATGGCCGGAAGTAAATACAACGATAGCCTGTTAGCCAAACCAATGAGCATGTAGACGAGCAGACGAGTTCACATTCAAGACTGACCTTGATGAGGGAGACGAAGCATACGTCGGTGACATAACACTTGAGAAACAGACGATTGAATATCTTTTTTGCTGAATCGGAGTCTCCTCGACTAAAATGTGCCATGCTAAGCGCAACATAGGCCAAAATTGTCGGTCGAATTTTGATGGACTGTATTTATAGTGAGCTAGTGTGAATGGAAGAGGCGAGGATTGACGAGACCTTTCGAGCACTTTTAATAGCAGAGTCCCATTGACGGAGGCGTGCCCTAAGAAAGGCGCGTGTGGCAAGCATATGGTGACGTTGACTCTTGAGTTTCTTATCTCGTGAAAGGATGTCGATTGCTTCCAGTAAGTTGTCTTTCCGCCACGCCTCCAGCACGGCGTTACTGGTATGAATCAACTATGTGTACAATTGTCGTCAGAGCGCGCCAAACCGAATGACATTTGGCGCTGATGTACCTGAGGGACTCCAATGAACACATCTGAATTCCCCTCCTGGAGCGACTGGACAGTTTCTTCTGTAGGGGGCGCTTCCGCTGACTCAGAAATCTGCTCCGGGCAACAAACCAATTTCTCGTCAGAAAAGAACATCACGCTGGGAGTTTTTAATGGCGTGACACTTACGGTGTCAAGGTAGTGAGAGGGAATGATGTTGCCAAGACTATGAAGGGTGATTTTGTGGCCTCCACCCATCGCGAGGTCGAAGTTGGCTGAGATGGCC
>JBBPLP010000560.1:0-17648 GCA_038089875.1 Fistulinella prunicolor
GCTGTGGGGTGAATCGTTTCTCATCGAAGCTCTCGTCTCGACGACATGCTGGCGTACACAACATCTAGTAGGTTCCCCTGCACATCAGCTCCCTCCACGTCTTCCAGTGACAACCAGAATGCAACGGACTCGGGGATTGACCCACATCCCGACATTCCTCCGGAAGGGTCGCAGGTATGAGCACCGTGAGGAAAGGCTCGCCGAAACTGACAGGAAAACATTCAAGCTTAGCCTGAACCCGGTCCCGATCAAGAAACGAGAAACGTATGTTTGAGAAACCATCAAGATTGGGACAGGTGAAAGAGGGGTCGGACGTCCTGCGTCCGGCTGCAGATGAAAGACAGTCGAGGGACTAGTGGTATTATCAGCTGCCAGTGGCTCGCGTTGTTCAAATGCTCGCTTGCTTTCCTTGTCTTTTCAGAGTTGTTACTCGAGTTTTCTGTGCGGCGGTAGGTGATATAACGTAATCATTTGTGCTCCGTCAAATAGTGCTCTTTAGCATACACATTTGCATCCAAGGGCCTGTTCTGCTAAGTCCCCTCGAAACCGGTTATTTATCAAATCGACTCATCGACGAGAGTATCACGGCGTACTTGAAAGCGTATGCGAAGCACGTCGCCAGGAGCCTAGTAGGCCTGCCACATCCACTGAAGCCTGCCGAAATGACCGTCTGGACGAGTTTCACAGCTTCCTTTATCACGGAAAAAAATGAGAGTTGTCGACATCAACGATAATCCTAAATTACACACGGCGGAGTTCGTCACCAAGAGAGTGAGTATCCGAGGCTTAGAGTTGGCTCTACGGGTGTCTGCGGCGAATCCCGTTGCGTCCACCATCATGGATTGAATCAAGCTTCCGAGATTGGTGAACCAGACTGAGGCTCTGCCTAGTCCACACCTGCCGCCTGCTCCCCACTACTCAATCGGCGACATCACACTACACACAATGTCGGACGCAGAGTACGTTCACCAACAAAGGTGAGCATCCAAAGCTTAGTGCCAACATGGCTGTCTAGCGCGAGTTTCACAGCGTCCATCATCATGGAAATAGAGTTCTCGACGTCGGCAACTTCACCATACTGTGCAAAACGCACACGAATATCTCCTCAACAGTCAGGGCCTGCCAACATGTCCATCACTATGGTGTACAAGATGCGCACGAAGTGTGTCGCTAAGGGAGGCGAGCACCCATGGCTTGTCAAAATGGCTGTCTGGGTCGAGTTTCGTCACCCCCTCAATTATGGAAATTGCGTTGTCGTGGCCGGCGGTCATCTCCGTGTTGTACGCAACGCGCAGAATGCCTCACCGAGAGAAACAAGGATCCAGTATCTGTCAAGACAGCCGCCTGAAACGAGCTGCACGACCTCCTCCATCACTGAAATCGATTGTTTTTAAGATGATGAAGGTGGCCGTTCATCTCGAAACGCTTGCGTAATACGCTGTTCGGGGCGAGCAGTCAGTGCTCCCTGTCGAAGTACCAGCCTGGAGGGGTTCGATGGGACTAACTTTCCAGATGGGCCAGAACGCAGGCTACGCAGCATCGTTTGAGCATTTGAACTACAAGATCTGCGACTCAGTGATCACGGCTGCTTTCGCAGTAGACCTTGATCTCAGTCGTAAGACCCTCTATTTCATCCGCCACGGACATTTCACACTAGCATCCCCTGGCGATGTCCTAGGAGAGCGGTTTTTGGCCCTTGGCTGATGGTTTTACTGCGGTATATCATGCTAGCCCGAATGAGATGTGGTAATGGTCCTCGCACCCCAACCAAGCGGTCCCACTAACAACAGGAACACACGATATACTAGCTGGTGCTCTGAATGGTTAAACTGGACACGCGGCAACCGTAAGGTCCCCCTCTTGTTCCAGTTGCTCTCATTGTACGGCGACAGCTTGACTCGTGATTCCTTGGATGTCGACCATCAACATTTCTGATGTTCGTGGCTCCAAGTGTGCGCTATTTTTTATCAGTTTTCGAGAACGATCCACGATCAAAAAGCCTTATCGCTCTGCGCGAAATGTGCTATGCATGCGACGAGAGTTAGGACCAGCTGAATGCAGGGACCAGAAGGCAACATTTTGAGTTCGGTGGTTTCGTCACCTTTGTTTGTTCTACCTGACAAACAGAAATTGTGCGCGGAACGCGGCGGGAAAGATGACAGCTGCCACATCGTGCCACTGACCATTGTTCCAAACGTTCATGGGGATCAAGAAAATCCGAACTCGTGGCCAAATTTCCACCAAAGATCTTCTGGCGAGTGAAACCGTTGCGTAAGAATGCGAGCAAGTGGTTCTGTTGCGCTCGATAGACATCTAAATCATTGGCTACTCCACTGGAGTAGCAACGGTTTCCATCCTTGCAACTCCGTTACGTAATCCCCGAAATTGAAAGCTGTTGAATGGTCGACAGCTGTTGGTTGACAAGATCACCTCAACGACCGGGTTGCTGCCAGAAGCCGGCTACCATCAAGGCACCGAGGGAGACTTGTGTCTTCTTCGATTCGGAGGGGACAAACACTCTGTCTGGTGTGCAGGAACGCAGAGTCACCTCGGGGGCAGGATCTGCTATGCGTGTGAGGGAGGCGACGCGTGGAGAGTCGCAAATTCGAAAACTATGAGTCACCAATCAAGTAATCTACCGTGCCAGCGTGGCAACGTTTGCATGGTGGCCATCTAGGCCATATTACAGGCATCGCAGTGTGTGTCTTCGAGCGCTGACATGGTCATGGTGATGAGCCATATCGTCAACAGCAACCGCACTACCAAGGATTGCTAAATGGATGGTACTTGGTCGAAGTGATCTAGTTACCCGTTTTAGTAAATCCGCTTGAGGGTTTTCAGGGCGCACGTGCGGCGAAGCGGAACCTCCAAGGGTACCTTCAACCTTGTGGGAGACTTCCTTCCGCCAGTCAAACTGCTTCTTTTCTTCGCTCCATTCTTTTTAACCTCTGTTCGTCTCGCCACTCTCAGTCTCGGATCAACACACACCACCAATGGCAGACAGCAAAGACGATCTCACGCAGACGGTCGACCCGACGCTCGTCCTCGACGAGGATGCACCCGCAACCCCCATCTCCGTCCCAGAAGAACCCGGCGATGCTGGGGAAGGCGGAAAACTCAAGATGATCGTACAGCTCGTCAAAAAATGTCTCGGCGTCAAGGACATCGCAGCCATGTGCGTTTGCTGCGCAAATGAATGACGGTACACTGAGCCACACTGACCTCGCCCTTTTCTTACACGCAGGCGCCTATCACTTCCAGCGTCCTTGCTCGAACCATTGCCAAACCTGGAGTATTGGCATTACCTCGATCGCCCTGATCTATTCGCAGCGTACGTGATTTTTTCATGCTATACGCTATTCGGTTGACGCGACGCTTTTCGTGTGTAGTATCAACGATTCAGATGATGCCTTTGAACGCATGCTTGCCGCGGTGCGGTTCACCTTCACCAAGGACCTCAAGTTCGTCGTGAGTGACTGCCTTTGTCTGATCGCTCGTATGCGCGCGTTGACGCTCGCGCACATGCAGCATGGTAAAGTGTGTAAACCATACAACTCAGTTCTCGGAGAACATTTTCGCGCACATTGGACCGTGCCCCCTTTGCGATACACCTCCGATCCGAGACAACCCCCGATAGTTGGGACACATACGACAGAACCATCGTCCCCGCAAACATCTTCTACTGCGCTGCCGTCAGAGACCTTGAGTATCAAGAGCGGACGGAGCGGTCGCAGCTCCAAGAGCAACCGAAGCGGTCTCAGCGTCCTTTCCAAGGTTAAACCAAGTCCATCGACCGCTCCTACGTCGCCCCAGCAAGTCCCCGGTGCTGATCATGCCGGGCGCATATCGAGCCTCTCCCTTGGTGCAAACGGGTCCGATACTGATCTTCGTGTAGTTTACATCACTGAACAAGTTTCGCACCATCCGCCTGTGTCCGCCTACTACGCCGCCTGTCTCACGCGCTCTATCGAAATGCGGGGAATCGATCAGATCTCTGCAAAGATATCGGGTACAACGCTGCGCGTCGTTCCAGGATCATATAACAAGGGTATCTACATCAACATCAATGGGGGCCCAGGCGAAGGCGAGCAGTACCACATCACGCACCCCATTGCGAGCGTCAACGGAATCCTTAGAGGGAGCTTCTACATCACCGTCGCGGATTCGACGATCATCACATGTACGGGTGGAAAGGGAAAGGAAAGCTATCGTGCGGTGATAGAGTACAAGGAGGAGGTATGTTGATCGCTTGATCGAGGGGATGCGCGCGGTTAATTCAATCGTGACTGCGGGACTCAGTCATGGCTTGGGCGAGCCCACTTTCTCGTCGAGGGTGTCATTCATACGTACGACCAAGATGCGACGGAACACGAGGAGTGGACCAAGGTCAAACATGTCCCTCAATCGCGCGTCGTTGCCGTTTTCGACGGGTGCTGGCGAAACCGTATTAGGTGGCGGCGTACGCCTTCGGGGTCTAGGGTGTCTTTGTCGTCGACATTGACGACCGAATCACATACACTGATCGACCTCGATAAACTGCAGACCGTTCCCAAGGTCGTGCGCCCGCTGGAGAAGCAGCACCCCAAGGAAAGCCGAAAGATGTGGGAGAACGTGACGACCAAGCTTCTCAACAAGGAGTACGGGGACGCGACCAAGCACAAGCTGGCAATCGAGCAGAGGCAGCGTGACGAGGCGAGCGAGCGGAAACGGAAGGGCGATGAGTAAGTCGGCGAATGCCGCTACCGGACTCTGATGTCAGGACTGACGAACTTGGCGTGTTTATCGCTTGCAGATTTATACCCACCTATTTTGAGAAGGATATCAGCCGCGGCATACCCATGCTTACCGAGGAGGGACGCAAAGCCGTAGAAGAGGAGTTCCGAGAGTGTGCTCTGGATACGTCACCATAGAGCGGTGACATGAAAGCGCCGTTGCATGACCCATAATGACCATTTCTAACCGCTTCCTTTTTTTTTCCTTTTCCTTGCTCCCTTTCTTGAACCCTCATAATCCTGCATGGCACCTCCCACCCGCTCCGCTGGATTTAAACATCGTCATTGCTTTTTCATGATATCCAATACACTATCTACAGATCCTTTAAAAACATTAGTGCTTGTTCCTCGAGACCAAACCGAGAATGACCTTTGAGCACGACCGATTGGTCGCCATGTATAAACGGCAGACGGTTTTTTCTTTTTTTCCTTCTCCATCCCCGTTTGTCCACTTCGGGGATCTCCTGCAGGTGGGGCGAAAAATGAAATGTAGTGTTTGGATACCGATGGAAGCGTACGGAGACGGTGTATCGACTGGATCATATTCGAAGTGTGCGGCAGCGGGTGGCGTTCCGTCAGTACTGATAACAGAGGAAAAGTGAAGTGAAACTCCGTGGGCCTCTCAAAAGGTTTTCAACACCATTTTGATTCATTGATCAAGAGACTGAATTATTTCCATTCCGTCTACGCAGCATCGAGCATCAAGACGATACGCCAAGATTTCGGGAAAGCGGGCAAGCTCGGCGGAGGAACACGGAGCGGGTGCATCAAAGAATTGGGAGGAGGGGGAGAAGGGGAGGAGAGCCACGCCGATAATACGCTCTGAAACGACTTCCCTCCTTCTGGTTCCATTTGTGGGCACGCTGCAGGTCCACCCACATAGGCACCGCACGGTACCGCTGGGACACGATGATAGTTGGGCGCTAGGTCGGGTGGCATGATCGGATGATTTGAACGCCTCCCGTGTCTATGCCGACCCGTCCCTCCCAGCCACCGCCGCCGCCGTCTGTCTGCCCGGATCTGCACCTCGGTTACTTGGGAATGCAGGTAGCGAATGGCGCAATAAATCGTGCCATGGAGTGTTGATGAGGCACGGTGCACATGGCGCCTGATGGATGATCCTTTGGGCGGCTTCTCACGCCCACTTTCCGTCGTCACGACGCGCAACGGAAACGCGAACGCCCACCGATAAAGGAACCTGCGCAGTATATAGCTACTTATGCGTGCGCAGGGGGCAAGAAGGCGTTCAGCGCAACGACCAAACCTTGCCTGACAGGCCTGAGGAAAAAGAGGCGGGGAGTGTGGCAATTTGAAATGCCTAAACCCTAGAGTGTCGCAGATCTGGGGGGGCGCATGTCCGCCCGTACGGTATCGAAACGCGTGCGGACGTATTAGAATGACGATTCGTAGAGGCGGTGTCCGTCGACCGGAGCTTAAGCTTCAAAAGTCCAAAGGTGTTGACCCCCCCACCGTTTCTGAAACAGTTTGGCCAGGAACAGGCCGCCACAGTAACCGTTCCCAATTGTAGCCAATTCGTGAGATATGCGGCCGCATGTTTGTCGTTTCTCCGTAGGGAGACAGGGTTAACGGGGTTGTGGGAAACGGGAGAGGGTTCATGTCGCCGTCGTCTCCATAAGGTGGGGTCGTTATATATATTTCGGCCGATTGTCCCATTCTTGTGATATGCTGCGTAAAGTGAGGTCAATTTTTGCTCCAAAAAGATTTAAAAAAATACCCGGTGGCATCTTCAAATGAGCAGTAAGACATGGAAGCAGGTTCAGTTGTTGGTAAATGGAAAATTAAAAATGATGGTTCAACTGAGGGTCGAACTCAGGACCTTCTGTGTGTAAGACAGAAATCATAACCACTAGACCATTGAACCAGGCGATGATCACTGCTTTTAGTCGCATCTTATCCTGATTATCTGGTTGGCATGCCGAAAGAATCCGTCGCACATCGCTCGCCGAATTACGGACGAGCGTCTTCGCCTTATCTCGCCGGGTCTTGATAGTGGGCGCAGTTGGATCTGGTCGTCGAATACTGCCAATCGTATATATATCCTGCTTGTTAGACTACATCATGTATCAATGATCATCATCGTTAGCGAGCACACGGACGATCAGTCACCACAGGTCGTCATGCACGTGAGGGACAGGCTCATAAGTGGCTATTGTTTTATGGCTTCAGCAGACCGTTCCTAGGCACAGCGGCGTTGTTCTCTCCCAAATTCCATCTTGACAGCCCACCAGCCGTCGACCATCGCTGTGGTCTCTCTCCATCGACCAGCGTCGCACTGAGCTCATCGGTTCCGAAGAACGACCCGCAGTACCATACCTGCTGTCAGGGGAACGACTTCTAGTCTGGTAAGTTGGTCCGGTGCTTCTTTTCCTTTTTTTTCTTTTTGTCCATGGGACGCTCACAGCTGTGTCTTCCTCAGAAGAAGCGACATGGCGTTCCTTCTGCTGGTCTGTGCCTTCCTTCACCTCGCCGCATTGATCGCAGCCATGGAGCCTGCTCGACTACACGAGGCACGTCAAGGGCCCATATCCACCGACTCTGGCCCAACTTCCACACAAACGTCCTCGACGTCTAAAGTGACGACGACATCCAAGACGACGACAATGTCTCCGACGTCTACCAACAGTGAGCCGTCTTCATCCATCTTCGCTTCAGCTCTCTCACCTTTGCCTCTGCCCACCTCGGTACTCATCGTCATCGTCGTGAACCTCACTTCCTCGGACTTCTTCAGCCACGCCCCAGCCCTCGTCTTCTCCGGCAAGTCTCAATATTACGGCTCAGAACATGACAACGTGTACTTCGGGCTTAATTTCATGGAAGTACAGCGGAGACGAGGCGGAATTGTTTCTCTCGATTACCAACATCGGCGTGGATCAAAACGATTATTTACTGCCTCGCGTCAGGCAAAGGCAGACCTCCGCCAACACTACCATTCAGCAACAGCTCGCGGACACCAACGCCTCCGCGCTGTCATGGACCTGGCCCTCTGTCAATTTGACGCAGGGCTGGTACAAGATACAGGGTCTCGCTCTACTCGCCTCGTCAAATGTTAGCGATACCTCTGGACAGTTCTTCATTGCGAACGGAACGAACGTCGCCTGTTTGACAGGCACATCGGCGCAGGTTTCATCCACGGCAACCCCTAGTGCTACTGCCTCTTCTACCCCTGCGGCGTCAAAACCAAATGTAGCCAGCATTGTGGGAGGTACTATCGGTGCCTTTGTCGCCGTCACCCTGGTAGTCCTCGCCGGCGTATGCCTGTGGCGGCGAAAGCGAAAAAGAGCGTTCACTGGAGAGGGTCTCGACAGAGACCGAAAGTGGGGATCGCTCAAATCCACCAACTCAAGCATTCAACCGGCCGTTCTGCATAACGGCACCCGTTTCCATTCCCACTCAGACTCGACGGCCCCCGCGCTCGGAGACATTGCGGGTACGAGAGTGTCGGTGACAACTACCCCGAATCGTTCGGAGGAAGACGTCACTACTATGGGAGAGGAAAAGCTGGTTTCCCCTGCCTCTTCGGGGATGAGCCCCATTGACGCCCTGAACACGCCCGTGCATTACGACCGCCGTGCCTCGATGCACCAGGGTACCCCATCCCCTAGCACCGCCTCCGGCGAGGATTCCCGGTCCCGTACTGCCTCTCTACACATGTCCCAACAAACCCTCGAACGACAAGCACAACGGATCCGGTCGTCGATGGAGGCGTCCGTGCGGCGCCGGAGCGACCGTCTCTCGATGCCGACTATGCCCTCCCCCGGGCTCACCCGTCTTCAGCACTCCCCTACCACGCACGCTCCACCCCAAGAAGAGTATGCGATGACGACCGTGCCCGTCAACCGCTCCATTTCGTCTGGTGGCATGTCCACGACCGCGCGTCGCACACCCCGGAAACCTGTGCCACAGTACGACTCTTCGATGCTGCAGGAAGACGGGAACGCCGACTCAGCGTCGACGTTTACGGGCGGCGCTGGATCGTCTTCGCACTCGCATGGTGCGGGCACAGGCACGCACGGGACCCCCACGGATTTGGTGCACAGCCCGCACTTTGAGGACGGACGTCCTATGCATTATCTCATCCCAGACATGCCGCCGCCACAACGAGACTAAGAATGCTGGCCCTTCCTCGTCTTCGTTTCGGTTTCGGTTTTTTTTATTGGTGTTCCCCCCTCTGCTTTTAAAAATCTCTGTCGCGCTTCGTTTTTGGTTTTCGTTTGATACGCCTTTTTTTCTGACGTGGACGGGACATGCGATTGTGTTGTACGCTATTCTCTGGTTCATAGCATGTGCCGCCGTTTTGTAGATCCAAGTTCAAGAAAGGGAAAGCAAGAACTCGCCCCTTCTCTCGAACGAGTGATCTTGCCGTGACTGCACACACTTGTTATAAATGTTGCACGAACTGATTTATTCGATCCTGTAGTACACGTTGGGCATCTTTGTAGATACACCTCGATGTAGCTTATCGAACCCTTCCTGATTTCGATTCGATGTCGAAGTCGTGATTTGCTAGTCGGATCCACCACGTCATTGTCGTCGATTCCTTCTCTTTCCTTCGCTCGTGGGTGCTCAATGTCATCTCGTCAAGAACATACATGGATCGCCGCTTCTGCCTTTTCTTTTCTGTTTATCATGGCAACGAACATACTCTATTTATCTATGTCCGCGAGCGGCGCTGACAGCGTCGATTCGGAAGCATCTGGCCCTGGTATTGGTCAGCGCCGCTCAGCGAGCCTGGACGCTCCATAGCCCAATGATTGCATATCGCCATATTGCTCTCGTTATCAGCTGACATGACGCGTCCATCGTCATCATCGCCATCGCCATCCTCCATTGGCTCCTCCTACCCTATCTTCACGAACGTGTCCCGGACCCTCTCCCTACAAGTTCTCATTCTCACTCCCCCCAAAAAACAGACATTCAAGCTCGAGCGTCGAACTTTCCGGTCTGAAGGTAGTGATCCCAGGTACTAACACACACACGCACACACGTACGTACGTCTGACGTTCCCCCTTCCTCCTCCTTGCGCCTCCCTGATGGAGTGGCCGTTGCCACCTTGAATCCTGTGCATGTGCGTGAACCTAGAACTTCAATTCCAAATTCGAACGTTCGGGTGATGAGCGCGGATTTCGCCACGGAGTTGACATGACAATCGAGTCGGCCTGGCTCCCCTCCCCAAGTATCCTCCTTCAGTGCGTGTCATGCCACTGGCACTGTGGACGCGCCGAGCCTGTGACGCCGGCGTCGTCCGTCGTGCATCATTCGCGTATGTCCCAAGGAACCTAGCGCCTCTTGCAAGAAAAGACGATTCAACGTACTCGGCCGTGGTGTGCCGTACCTGGTTGCAATATGTAGTTTGACATCGATCCATCTGACGATCCGATCCGCTTACATAGGGTTCTGCCAGGCAAAGGTCGCCGGTCGAGTCAGCTTACAGCTTGATCCTCCACACTAGCTGCCAACTGGCTCTCATCCGATTCGCTCGTCCAACTCTCTACCCCGACGGCGCCGTCCAACACGTCGCGGTCTAGTACGACCCGCCGTTCGAAAAAAGGAAGATGGCCAGAAGTCGAAGGGACAGAAGCTAAGACGGCGGCGAACGCGTAGACGAGTACGTACATCACGGAGATCCCGCATCGCGAGTGTTCCGTGACCGTGTTCCCATTACGACGCGTCGTTCTGTCACAGGGAGAGAAGCAACAAAGTCTGGGACACACGCGGGGATGTGTCGCCGAGATCGGAGGAGAAGAGGACGTGGTGCGACGACGCATCGGAGAGCTTGGATAATCATTCATGCATGTCGTACGTCGTCTATACGGTATGAATATGACTGCGATAAGCGCTACGAACGCGACGGGTTCGCGAGGGGCTGCCATAGGCGCCGTACGCTTGTCCACGGGCGATGGCGAAAGACGATGCTGATCGCCGGTGTCCACGAACGGCGACCGCGGGGAATCGACGTCCTTCCTATCCCGCACAACCATGACCCACGCTGCGACGTCTCTCTCTCCATGCCAGAAGTTCCGGGATAAATAGGAATCACGATTATGAAAATGAAGCATAATGACCGCACAGGAACTAGGGAGGCGATGCGATGCTTCGCATGCATTCTTGTTTTCTTCTTTCTTTTGGGCTTCCGCGACGACAGACGGACAGCGACGCGGGCGACAGGACGGGAGCATCGAGCAAACCAACGAACGGAGATGTCCGCCTGCGCAGGTTCCCGGAAAACCTCTTCTATCGTACGGCTATTTCCGTGCTCCAATGTACGCGCTGCAAACGTACGCCACGGGCACAAGCGAGTGGATGTTCAGGGGGGACATGTAGATACGACGTCTTGCGCTCGTATCCTTCCATACCTTCTGGCTCTCCCGGGTATCAGCGTGATCCGATTTTCGCAATATCTAGGTTCCCTCTCTCGTTGCACACTGCTGAAATAACACACGCGCACGCCAGGAGAGTGAGGGACAAATAAAGAATGTGTTATCTATGTGATAATGTACTGTAACACGGAGATGTGATGGGAAATCAGTGCTGCAGTCTGCACGCAGACGCATGTTGATTCCTATAGTTGAGGCAGCTGTCCAAGTCTTGGGTGTGGCCGAGAGGAAAACAAAAATGGTCTGACAGGGCGGGACGCGATAAGATGGGGATATTCATGTCCCACTCACAACAGTCGCGCTTCCATGCCCAATCTCTCACGACCATCCATCGGGATTTCGGCGGCGCAAAGGCAAGGGTATCCATGGCTTCGATTCGGCGGTCGCACTCTGGTGCGCGTGTGTATTCGTCAAACCCACTTTGCGTATCTTGGCGAGTCTATGTATAGCAGAGGAAGAAGAGTGGGGACGTGAGAAGGATTGGCATCGGAGGTTGTTAGATAAGCTGGCATCATTTACCTACGAAAACCCGACCAGGCGACCAGTGCTGCGATAGCGGACGAGGCAACCGACATTGCGGCAAAGGCGTAAGGCATGTCCTCCATGTGGCTTTGTAACTTTACAAATTTGATATCACCGATTAACCCGAAACAGAAAGGGTTGTTGCAGATAGCGTTCACATACATTCATTCCAAACAGACCCGCAACGAGGGCACCAGATCCGAGTCCCATGGTTCCAATAGAGACCTGATATATTCTTGAGTATATCTGATTTATTTATCGAGTGAAAGAACCGACTTTAAGGTCCAAAGCGAGAAGTGCGTTGCGATTTGAGTCCAAAATCAGTTCGACGATTTCCTGGGTGGACTGGACGTTGGCCTTGTGTGGTGCCGATCAGCCGAGACACAAACAGGTCTTGGTCGCCCGAACGCACCTCGATGTTCTCGGCCTCGTTTACTATTTCCTCGACTTGCTTGGAGAAGAATTCAAGCAAGATTTCGAGTTCGTCATGTTCGCGCATCTGACGAGGCGTGCCATTCTTCTTGTCCGTCAAATACATGGCATTCAGGTCCTCGTCTGTGCGTGATGTGAGGGACAGGGGGCCGAGAATCAATGAAACGAACCTTGTTCCAAAACGTCTTCCAGAGCTTCCTGAACCTGCCGACGATGACCAAGCTGGAAAAGAAGATATTTAAATAGTCATACCAAAGTGGCGCGATTTTTGAATGCGACAAGACGTCTCGAGTAATGGAGGAGTCGTTTGAATTTATCGTGGTTAATATCGTCTTCGAGCTCAGCTAGGAGACCCCCGACGAGATTACGAATGAAGACCATTTCGGCTTCGAGTGCGCTTAGAACGGAGAGAAGGATGGATTCTATCGCTCTGAATACAGATTGGACAACGTTGCGGCTAGGGGTCCAGTGGACGGTTGACCCACCTGAATTCGTAAGGAGCGCCACTACCACGGGCCTTGAGATTGTGCTATGAAGAAGTGAGCGCAGATATGAATCGCCGCACTGTCGCCGTACCTCGAGGTGGTATAAAAATACGGAGTGCAGCCTGGAGTCATTTGACCCGTACGTGTCGAAGAGCATGACGGCGTCGGCCTTGACGAGAGCTCTAATATGTAATATGTTGAACTGATGAACGTGAGCGAGCGCTTGCAAGAGTTCTAGGAAAGACTAACCAGAATGGCCTCCTTTCGGATGAGAATAGTGGGGACCAAGTTTGGTATACGGGAGTCTATCTTACGGAGGTCACGAGGCTTGGTCATAAACGTCAGCGGGGATAGTTGTATGACGTCCTCGACTGAATGGTATCCTGACATACTTACGTTTAAACGGTGTTCATTGCATAAATCTGACCTTTTAAACTGTCCGGAAATGCTCTTGACTGCACCTATGGGGATGTGATTACGTCGTGAGCAGAGGACAAGAGAAGTGGTGGCGCGAAGGAAATCAAGACCTTGGTCGTCTATGATGGTGCCTAGCAACGTGTTGGAAGGAACGTTGGCTGGTGAAGACAGGTGGGTCACGTACAGCGAAGCATAAGATCGGACGGGAGTCTGCTTTTCATGACTTTTTCGAGGATGGCGGCCTTGGCGTCCTCCTCGCTCGTGTCAGGCGGGTGATGCGGGGCTCCAGTGGGCTTGATGAAGGCATTCCAGGCGAGATGGCGGCGGAGGGAGGGGAGCAGACGGGGACTGGACATTACATGGCGGAGGAGCATGAATAAAGGACGAAAAAGAATTTAACCAAAAGGGAAATGGATAACCCCCCTTTCCTAATTTGGATTTACTACCCCGCATTGAAAGCACGTGATCTTGTAGATGGTGATCGGACAAGACCGAGCTCGGCTTGATCAGATGGAGATCGCTCATGACAGCATCGCTTTCCTTTTCCCTTTCGCCCCTACCGTCCTCTTCTCTTCTTGAACGCTCTATTTTACCGCCATGCACCCACACTCCCTCTCCCCCACTAGCACCCCATGGCATCTGACACCAGAAGACTCCTCGAAGCAGCCGTCGCCCTCTCTCACCTCCTCAACATCCATGCCATCCCACACGCATTCCATGGCAGCCTCCTCACCGCCGTCATGTCCGACAGCCCCCGTTGCGACGTAGTACCTCCCCCTCCCTTGCCGTGCCCTTTGCTCATGACCTTCACAGGAAATATTTTGCATCGTCGACGGCGGTTCATCGCACCCCTTTCGTCGCGTTCGTCAAGCCGTCGCGAACAGCGAGTATTTCACCACCACACACTCTCCATGGAGCAACCGGTGCGTCCCTTCCCCTTGTCTGTGCTCCATCCTTCTAACACGTCGGCACAGCTTACACGCCACCTATCGGCGTCTCATCCCTGCCATCGAGGTCAGTCCTTCCCTTTCTCTGTGTACACCGTCCTCATCCATGTTCCCAGATCGAAATTCTGCCTGCTGGCGAACACGGTCCTCGACGGCTGGACACCTCCACGACCATGAACATCAAGGGTATCCCCTTCTTGACACTCTCAGAGTTTGTCCGAGACAAACTCAAGGCGTGGACGATGCAAGTCACCCCCGCTTGTGTGTGCACTCGCTTGGCTAACCATCTTCCATGGACACAGACGCGGCTCAGACTGCGACGCAAACGACATCGTTTACACCCTCTGTCGATACTGGAACCGACTCGACATCAACCGTCTGCCCGAGCAGGACATGAACCAATTCGTCGCCTCCCACCGAGCAGCAGCGCTCTCCTGGGCAGCCCTCAAACGAAAATACCGCATGTGACTTGCCATGCCCAGCCTCTTTGCTCGGTCAAGAGGCCTCGAGGAAGAACCCCTGGGGGGCGCGCCAGAGGATGGATTGTTCCTATCTGACGTTGATACCCAATCCGACAAGGGCCGATGGGGTGGTCGGGCTTTTGCAAATTGTAGCAATGCTGTACCGTATTACATATATTTTGGCAATCCACCTCCGCACCCCATGTCTCATGTCTGTCACACGGCTCTTCAGTCCAACGCTCTTGTCAACCTATGATTTGTTATTTATGGCCATATGTGATCCCACGTGTGCTCCACCACCGCTATATACCCCGCTCCTGTAACTACTGCGCGCCTTTCGTGAGGCACCTTTTGTATATATGGCGTGTTATAATGAAAAAAAAAAGTGACGTGACGGATCGGATCCATCGTCCGTCCCAAAAACACAATGCCGTGGCCCCGTGCAATGCGTTTAGCCTTCAAACACGCCAGAATAGAGTTTGCAGGGGTCGTGTGCCCAGCGGCCCAAGCCAGAGCAATCCGGCTTCTACATCCGGTCCGCAAGATACATATCCACCTCTCAGTAGTGGCAGCCCGAGATGCCAGCACAGCGGGCGCGCACGTCATGATGCAAGCAAAAATACATGGATGCGCTGGACTGGGGGTGGGGAAAGCCTATCGGAGATACAAGGTTGGGCTTCGAAGAACAGACGCATACGTACACGCAGATAAGCCTTTGCCTCGATCGCGTCATCCTCATGCTGATGAGAACATTGGCGCATATCGCGAGGGAGCAACGGTGGAGAGGGTGGCGAGAGGTCCCTATATTAGAGCTAGTGCTTGCGGGGGCGCCCGATTTGCCTAGTCGGGCAAGTCGGTACCCTGGGAAGGGAGCCTGGTCACGGCCCGAGCGTGGAACTGTATCGACGTTGCGCGCCCTCTGACGTTCCTGCAGGGCCGTGAGCCGTCATGCATTAACATTCATGGCAAGTGGGTCGGGTGGCAGTGACAAGAGTGCGGCCGTGAGATTCCAAAGGTGATAGATGGCTGGTGGCTGATGGCGTGTAAAAAGAATGCGGACGATCCAACATCGACCGATGAACGTGTATCATACAAGAAACAGGGTCGCATCACGATGACGCGGTGCAAGGGAGTACACATTTCCAAACTTCTCTCCCATGCCATGTCCCCCACCCATCCTTGGACAAGACCTTTGATTACCCAACGTGTCGCGAGGAACCCCGCATCACCCCACTACAGACGCAAGGTGCGTGTACCAGGGAAAAGGGAAGAAAAAGGAAACGGTCGTGACACTTGAGGGATATTCGCGCGCGTGGACGAATCGCAGGACGCAATGTTGCTCGCATTCCCTGACCACATGTCCAACTAAGCTCCGATGGTCGATGCCGAGCTCGTGCGCGCACGACGGGGTTTGGAATAGGTCGAGGGGCATGTGATTGATATCGGTGGTGAACGGGTTCGACTGGCTACTCCCGAGAGGGATCACCCTCGTCGCGCGCATCCCTCGTTGCTCGGGCGAGTCTGACCGTCTGTCTGCGTCTCCCTTTTTCCATCACGAATACTTGCCTTTTTCGTTCGAGACGCGGAGGAAATTGAACATTCACCTTTAGAACTCCGACGTCGCATCGACCCTGCAAAGACAAGGTAAGGTTGACTATTGAAATCTATCAGTCTTTCTCTTCCTCTGGCGCGCGCACAGCACGGCAGGGGACTTGGATGAGGCCGTTCCGTGTTTCAACCCACGGTATAGTGTTCTCTGACGTGGAGTGCACTCGCCTTTTCAACGTGCGCGTCCGACCGCTCCGATGCACGGGCGAGGCTAGGGGATGATTCGGATGAAACTGAGGGCAGAGCTTCAAGATAATGGCCACGTGCTTGTCCAGCCTCCCTCCCGAAGCCTATGATGCCTACCCATGGCTATATGCATGTCCGAGGAAGCAGTACGCACTAAAGTATATGAGTCATATTCCTGGTCACTACATGCTCAAAATAGGATAAAACTGAGCTTGAGATCCGTACAAGTACGGACCGAGTAGAGTCACGGGGCTCAGCCTAGACCTCGGAGATGAAGGTGAGCTCGCCGCTCCCCCAGGTCGTGTGGGAGACTGGGAAAATACGAGGCACGGCGACATGTTTTGTTGTCATCGTCGTCAAGTGCCCCATGTAACAGAAGAAGATATAGTAACACCCAGGGGAGGGGGTTACGCCGCGCGCGGTCGGTAACATGACCCGCATCACATCCAGTGGTCAAGAAGTTTAATCAGACCGCAGGACGGGGTACTATCTGTATTGAGTCCATATACGCCTTAGCCTCCTTGATCCAATTGATTCTAAAACAAGTTTCTGGCACGTCTGGACTGTACCTGGAATACATTGAAACAAGACCATTGTCGTCTTGTTGAACAACGAACGTGCCAACGTGGCTGTTCATCACGGTCTAACGCCAGTGAGGGGGAGTACCATGTCGGGTCGCTTCCGGGAAGGTCCAAAGATACCGAGCAACCCAGAAAAGAAAAGTAGGGTACTGTGATTCAGCGAGGCCGAAAAATTGGGGGAAGTTGAGCGAGTTCCCGACGAGGCGTCGATGTGTTTGTAACCTCCGAATGTATGGAAGTAAGCTGCAGACTGTAGCTCACATAAAGAGCGGTCTGGTTGAAGAGGAGCAGGCTAAAGTAATAAGCTTTGGTAAACGTAAACACGCAACTTGAGTGTAAGCACGCGTTTGAGTCAACATTTTCGCTCGTCTCAACTGCTCGCTGTCGCCCGTTCACAAAATGTTCCAGAGCAAGAATACCACACTGACGACCATCGAAAAGGCAGCGAATGTCAATTTGGGTGAGCAGGTGTCGGTACATGATAATGGGTGTGTGAACTGATGCTTCATATCGATAAGATGGCGCTACCAGTAGACGACCACACATCCTCCTTTCCATCGCTCTCATACCTAGCCGAGCATGTTTAGCTGGAGATCTAGAAATGGTGAGTGTCCGAACAAATCGTCCGAAGCGCCAGTCATTCAACTGAACAGAAGCGAAATCGATCGACATCGATTGTCCAACTTGGACAGTTGCATTCCTCGCTGATGGGAAGCACATCTTGGGCGATGAGAGAGAGAAGATTCGATGTTGGAGCGCAGAGGATGGCAAGGAGGTGGGTACGCCCATGGATGCGGGAAGTACTGTGTGCAGTCTCGCGGTGTCGCGGGATGGGAAATGGA
>JBBPLP010000561.1:0-17648 GCA_038089875.1 Fistulinella prunicolor
CTGCGTGGCTGCATCCGGATGCTACACAAGAGGCCGAGGTTCGTTAGACCATAGAGGATGGTTACACCTTTAATAAAAACCCCACCTCTTAGGTTCCGGGCGCCTCAAAAAAGTGCTGCCAAGGGTGCCCACTGCCCGCTGACGCACTCAGAATTCACAGGGAAATAGACTGTACATTTACTAATTATTGTCACAGCAATCAGCAATACATCATATTTACGACTTGAACGAAGGGACCGGCACCGGCGGTACATTCATGCTCTCGTTCATAAAATCTTCATTGACATTCAGGTCGATCAGCTGAAGACGCCAACACGACCACCACGCTCGTCGGAGACTAAAATGACCGGGATACCCAAAAGGACCATTGATCAATTAGGATGCATCAAGGACATCAACTCGCTCGTCTTCCTCTCTGCTTCGTGCCATCTCTTGCAATTGGTCTGTTTTGCGTTGCGTTCCGAATCCATACTTGCCGTCATTTTCCCAGAAACGCTACCAACAGTGCTATACCTTCAGCTCGCTTCTTTTTCGCAACCGACGAGACTCGCGCAAGCAAGGGCGCGCTATCGCTCGCCGATTATTTGAGCATGCACAACGTTTCCTGAGCTCAAAGTCCTGATCCAGCCCGTTCTCCGTCCGGAGGATTTTCTGGTGAGTTGAGAGAAGGGCCGATACCGATTCCGACCATGGCCACAACCCCTAGCGATTAGCTGTCGTCGGAAAGTGATTGTGTATTCGGGGAGACCCAGGGGGTCAGGGCGAGCTGGTACTGTGTACGCCGTTCTGCTACCTGCCTTGGCTTTGCTCATTACACGTATTCTGATAAGGAAACGGCGCTCCCCTATTCGCCGCGTGGAGTCGTGTTCTTGAGTCCCTCGTACCTATGTTTGACATACCCTCCTACTGAATATGCGGTCTTCTCTCTGAAGAACTCAACGGCAGTTGATACCACACTGCCTGCGCTGATACCAACTGCTCCCTCATCATCGGGCCTAGGAACGAGAACCTTCTCTGGTTCATCGAGTTACATGAGTCTCGGGCTGGGAAGCAAGACTGCAAAATCGGGCTTAGCAAGGGTCGGTGAAGGCGAAGCCATTGTTGTCAAGGAGGGTGAGTTGAACCGTTCTGTTTGTTGGAGACCGTGGTTGATGAGATGCTTCTAGACCATGGATTTGTTATCGACGTTGATGCCAAGAATGATGGCATTACTTGGCCTACTCAGCTCAAGGAGATCGGTGAGTTTCCATGCTTATCATAACTCTGCCATACCGCTGGGCCTCTAGCATTCGTGACTCCGTATACATTTTCCATCCTTCCAGTTGGCACGGTTCCTCCTATATTCTAGGATCCGGCGCCAGTTGGTCTGACGCCAGTCCAATGCTCCATTAGACGCCATCGTGCCCGCCCGACAACATTCGTCCTTAGTAAAATTTCCGGCCGTTGCGGCCTGCTGTGCACGTGCCTGAAAGATCGTTTTGGACGCCCCGTCGGGAATCAGCCGGGGCGGAGTTCCCTTGCTTGCAAGGGTTCTTGCAGGGTCCTAAATGCCATTGATACAACGCCTGCGTCGTTCTGTCGCATCGATGCTGTGGCGAGGCATGAGGGAGAGGAGTCGCAGCGGTATGAAATGGGACGCATCTTTCTATGGAGGTCATTTTGGAT
The DNA here is from genome assembly GCA_038089875.1 of Fistulinella prunicolor. Classification (NCBI taxonomy): domain Eukaryota; kingdom Fungi; phylum Basidiomycota; class Agaricomycetes; order Boletales; family Boletaceae; genus Fistulinella; species Fistulinella prunicolor. The sequence goes on from JBBPLP010000561.1 coordinate 1,666, forward strand.
GCGAACGCAATTGCAAGATGAATGGACACGAGATGAGGGGGAGATATGATGGTAGTATGATGTAAGGCGTCCCTTTTATTACACAATCCGTCAATCGAGCGTCCCTCCATTTTCTCGACCCTTTGAATTGGCTGCCATTATCGACGTGGCAGCCTCGCCAACCGGAGGATTGAACAAGTTCAATCTCTATGCAGCGCCCTCACGTGGGAAAGGCAGAGAGACCGTTCATCTGCTTCACGACTTCGATAAGTACTTCAAAGCGAACCAACTTGCAGAGCTGAGTGATGAAGATGCGCGACTGGAAGCCCTCAATAAACAAACAGCCGTGCGGTGGAGCACAATTGCCAATCAAACGAGGACACAGGCACCATCACATCATATCCCAGGAGTCCCCCATTGGACAGGTCACACTGGTAGCACCATACTGATCTATAACCGACGTGTGACTGAAACAATAGTTTCTGTACTTATTGATACACCCTGTAATACCATGTGATTCATGCGAGCACCCATTCAATTGAGTAATACCAAACAACACCCTTAAAATCTGTGAATTGGCTTTGGTCGGGACCAGTTGGGACCCGTCCCAACCATCGGCTAGCAGCTAAGCATAAAAAACCATCCTACCGACTTTGCCTTGAAGTTTGCGCAAACACTTGTGACGTCTCCCACACCTGCGTTACCGATGCCCTTCCCAAGCAAGGGTTCCGCCGACACAGTCGACTAACCGTTAGGAAAGAGTGGACATGAGTTTGGGCTTTCTGTGTGCACTAGACTGAGTTACCACGCAAAGTGCCATATGCAGTGTGCTCACTTGCATGCACTCCTATTGCCGTCACCAGTTCTCCCAGGAAGGCCCACCTGCCATAACCCTGCCCTGAGTCACCCTCGCCCCCACACCGTTTGCATGGCTCGATGGGACACCTATGGGCACTCATTTTATCTTTGGGATCCTTTGTAGAGCGGCATACAGGTGCTCATTATAGTTATTTGGTTATACTTTTCTTTTGATTAGTAGCAACTACTTGAGTACATACCTATGCTTCATTAGTTATTAGAGACAGAATCTTTGATCAAGCTGCAGCATGGGCGCTGGGGATGGAGTAGTAGTATTGTGCATGTACATACTATGCTACTATAAACAAAGTCCAAACGGGATCTAGTGTGAGACGGGGCGGGTAGCTAGGGGCGGCACATGGCGCTTGCCGGCCCCGGACTCAGTGCGAACCTGTAGCATCGCGTGAGGTGCGGGGGTGGGCGAGAGACCCTCGCAGGACGCTATGCTAACGGGATGCGCCAGTGGGACGTCCGAAGGCCCAGCGGATTGTCCTAAGAGGGATCGAAGGCCAGTGGTTGAGGTGAGGGAGTGGAGGTGGGTGCGATGAGATGAGGGACTGCCTGGATGGATGGGATAGGCGGAAAGGTGGAGAAGTAAAAGGGGGAGGACGGATGCTACCTGGCCGGGCGCGCTCAAAGCCCAAACTATGTGGCTGCGCTCAGGTCTCGCGGTGCCAGACCGGCACTTACCCTATCTAACTTTACGACACGAACCGCCGTCGGGCAAGGGTTTTGATCGGAACCCTGCCGGGGAAGGTTCGGAACCATGCAGAACTTTGACCGCTAAACTTTAACGCTTGGCGTTGCCCATGCCCACAAATCGCGTTGTAATATCGTTGGGTCGGAATTTTCACCTACAAATTCTGCACATGAATTTGTACAGAGATGGAATACATTGTAGTAAGCTATATTGCATGCCTGTGTATGATACAATCTGAAAGCATCTCCAAAGCCTCGAATGCTTGTGGATGGTCCCCCATCAACCTCTTCAGCTCCTCAAGATTGAACAAAGCGACCTTGTCCCTACCGCCATCTTCGATGATACTGAGGCCACGCCTGATGAGATCCACCAATTCATTCACCTCCAGGTGGTCAGGAACCGAATCAAACACATATTGCATGTGTCTGTTTAACAGCGGATTCTGCAGCCACTTGGAGCGCCTTTGTGGTCGCTCCTCAGGTTCTTTGTCAGCTGGACGCTTCTGTGACAGTGAAGATTGGGTGGGAGTTGTCGTTGTCGGGGCTATAGTAACCTACGGAGAAGGTATGAAGGTGAACTTATTTGTGAAAAGTGTTACTTACCTGCGGAGCTAACAATAGCCTTTCCTGGGTATCATGCTGTTGGCATGGCGCCGTAGTTGTTGCAGTCTATAAGGAGGGAATAAACGTAGGCTCACTTTGGAAATGTGTTACTTACTTGCGGGGCCGATGCTGGCCTTTCCTGTCCGTCAGGCTGTTGGCGGGGTGTCGTGGTCTTCATGGCCTACAAGAAGGAAATGGAAGTGAGCTGGACCATGTACAGTTTTACTTACCTGTGGGGAAAACGCAGGCCTTTCCTGAGCGTCCGACCGTTCCTGCGGCACTTTGGATGTCTGAGAGGGCCCATTGGCATCGGTACTGACTCGGATTTCACCGTTTGGGTTGGAAGCGGCTTGTTTTTCTGTTCACATTGTAAGAGTTTTCAATTACTAACATAGAGCCTGACATCGTACCTTTTTCCAGAGTCTGTCTATCCATCCACCCTTCCAGCCATGTGAAGGCGATCTTGGCACCCGGGGGAGGAGCTGGCCAGGAGAGCTCGATAGTATCATTTCCTGGAATTTGTAACAATGCAATACGTTTGAGATTGTTTTTGACAGTCTGCGGAAAGGGTAAGTATGTTGCGCTCGGGATTATAACAAACTCCTGGCCTTCATATAAACCCTCTCCGGCTCGGGCATGCCCTCGCCTTGCTCAACAATATAGTTAGATATATCCTTTTGGAGGGTTCCAATGTCCTGGAGGGTGAATTTCATGGTGAAGGATGGTAAGAAAAGACACAGAATGGGCTCAAGTTGTGCCGTAGGCGTAATCTTAAACCGTCGTGGACGGTTGTGGCTGTGCATTGTCCATCGCGAAGGGTGGGACTCACGCGTCTCCGGCGGCTTTCCACCCCATTAAAACCATCCTTTACACTCAATCAGGTTAACCGAACGATAACCCGATTCTATGAACAACGTTCAATCGGAAATTACTCTCATTACAGCACGCGTTCAGGCAGCGGTCAACGTCGCGACGCGCATCGTGGGGCCGAAGGAAGCATGGGCGACATGGATGCGGGATGGACTAGTCGAAGAGCTGGTGCGTATACACCATCTCATAAATCATGCAACATATTGATGATGAATTCATTTAGGACAAGGCTGGCAAAGCTAGTTCCAGTTCTCCCCACTCCAAACTGTTGGGGAGCCTAAATCAAATGCTGCTGGAGCACTATGCCACCGGTGGCAACCTGGACTCCCTCAACTTTGGTGAAGTGCGGTCAGACGACGGAGATATTACCAGCGACATATACATCGATGTCCCACAGGACGAATTCCCTCTGTGGATGGGAGACAATCAGTGGTGGACGGTACTCCCACCCTCAGGTGAGTTTTTCTGTATCGTTTCAATTTCATGCTCACTTTCTTTCATGTCTAGTCTCTTTGAGGAAATCACCCCCCCCTCCATCGCAACCCTCCGGACAACTTGAACCAGATATGGCAACACGTCAAAATGACGGCAACCCCAAGACTCGGGAGGTGTCGAGCCCAAAGAGAAAGAAAAAAGTGAAGCTGACCCTGCCTCAACGGCCGACCGATGCAATGCAAACCGAAAATGAAAAAGGTGGGTCACAACTTCCAGTCTTTTACTTTAGTATTCTCAAACATCCTACTATGGCAATGACCGCCCGTTGTTCATCCCACCGCTAAGGTCAAACCCCTGCTGACGGAACTGACGGAACTTCCGGAACTGCCGGAACATGCCCTGCGGTGCCGGAGGCCCCTCCAAGACGAAAACGCACAGAAAAACATGATGGCCCCATGAAACCCACCAAAAGGAGAAAGACCTTCAAGTCAAAGGAAGTTATCGAGAGTGGGGATGACAATGACAACGAGCCTGGACCTTCCACTAGGGTAGAGAAAGGCAAAGCCCGAGAGGCTCCAGTTCCAGTTGCTGAAACTGAGGCTTCTCAGAAGCCCAAGGTGAGTGCCCCATCTCAAATCATATCATGTATTAACTCTCGCAGGTTTGTGATGGCTGCAGGGATCAGAAATCCCTTTGTGTGTGGCCTGAAGGTGCCGAAACCTCCACTTCGTGGAATGACAAACGTGCCTGTGAAATGTGCGTTTCTAAGAGGATCAGGTGCGAAATTGACGGTGGGTGATGACTGACTTTTCCGTACCTTTTCTTCGCTGATAAATCATCAGGCGTGTTTTACATTCGCCCCCCCCGAAAGAAGGGGGCGACTAAATCTAAATCATCTCTGCCACAGAAACCCTTCCATGAGGATGAGAATTTACAGCTCATTGCAGAGATGGCCAAGAGACTCGCGGACCTGGAGAAGGATCGGATCGCTCGGGTTGAGGAGGACAGCCGATTGGCCACCAGAATTGCCAGCCTGGAGCTTCAGGTTAGTCGGTTGAAAGGAAAGCCAACCAGGTCTTGAGGATGTTATCATTATCATCCATACACTGTACTTTCCATACCATTGCGAATGCACTCTTGTTGTCATCCATTGCACAAGCAATACTAAGGCCTGCAATTTGAACCATCCCCGACTTCATGAAGTGGAAGGAGGGCCCTGTCGGTCGCAAATGTCCAGGCACCCTACAGTAATTTTTGCAGGCGCATTCCCACAAATCTCATGCATGTAAGGGACACATTAGTAATAGTTATCATGTAACATGTTTCACCTATGATATATGTAAAATTTTTGTTTATGGTTGTTCTCAATCATTCCTTCATACCATCTTGCATTGAGAATAAACTGATAGTACAAACTGTATGACTGAAGAACTGCAGAGAAATATGTATGTTCATATGGCATCGTTTCTCATGACAGCGTTGTGACATGTATAGGTATCTTTTGTCCGACACAATATTTGACTCGTCTTATAATGCGCTGCGGTTCCTATATCCTGATTGAAGGCGTGTGTTTCATGGCCTGATAAGGTGCCGTTTACAGTGCTCGGAAAAGACAGGTCGAACAATTGTCCTCGCCGGTTACTCTATAGACAATAACTACTTGGGAAAATTAATCCTCCTGTCCGATGAGGCCCTTTCTTGTGGAATTGCAGTGACCGGAACTATTGCTACGAAGTCGCACAAATAGATCTTGAATTGACCTCGTTGAGGTATTACTTCTATGTGGAGCATGTGCCTTCTGCTCTATTCAAAGATATCGTTTTGCGGCATTGCCTGATGGGTCTTTCCGTCAAACCATGCCTACTTGTTACTAAAGATATACAACCTTGACCGGGGGCTCAATGGAAGGGTTGGGTACTGGCGCTTGCACTGCTACTGATCTTGATTGGCGGTCGCGACCGTGGAAGCTTGATCAAAATTTACAGAGCCTGAGATTTCCATCCCAGTAATTTACTGTGGTTCTGCACGGCTTCCAACCGTCGTCGCAGCGTTACAGATGGGTCTTCCCCCTCTCGCAGTGGCTGACACAAGGCTACAGTAAAGCCACACAGAATAGTAATCACTGAAGCGCTGTGCAGCGAACAAGACTCTGCACATCACTACAGAATCTACTACAGTACTATACAAGTCGGCAGGAACTTTTTTAGTGGTACAAAATTCAAAAAAATTGTATATTTTATAATGTGATTACAAAATGTACATCTGCTGCTACGTACAGGTTGGGGGAGTGTCCATTGTCTGTCGTGGTTGCAGCTCCGTCATCATTAATCTTGTCACAGTTGCGATCCGTCGATCGTCGTTGTGGTTGCGACGCCGTGGTTGTTGGCTGCGTCATCTGTGTTCGCGATTGCGTCATCGAGGTCATGGTACGTCGTCGTGCCCAGCGCTCATGGCCGACGTCGCTGTGGCTGCCTCGTCTAGCCACAACCTCAGGGTCGTGGGTGCATCATCTGTGATCACAGTCCTGTTGCTGTGGTCGCAGTTCCGTTGTCCGTGGTCTCAGCAGCCACGTTGATGCCGTGGTCCGTAGTCGCGATTGCGACGTCCATGGTTGTGGCCGTGGCGGAGATGTCCGGGTTACGGCTGCGACGTTGAGGTCGCGGTGTGGTTGCGTCGTCCGTTGTCACTGTTCCATCGTCGTGGACGCGATCCTGTTCTCCAAAGACCATGCAACTTTTTTCAGGTAGGTGTGACTTGTTGAAGACATGGCTACTTTTTTCAGGCACTCAAAAAGACTCAAAAAAGTAGCTCAAGACAACAGAAATTTACCAGAAGTCAATCAAAAAGACTCACAAAAGTAGCCCTCAATGACAAAAAAGTACCACAAGTCAACCAAAAAAGTCCGTTAGCACTGTTCACAAGACCGATGAATGATAGTCAAAAAAAAAAAAACCACTATGAAAGTACTGTACATGACTATCAAATGATTCATCACTGTTTGTCCTCTTGATACTCAAGATACAACAGACAATATGGACTCGAACTGAGCAGTGGTCGCTACAACGTAAAATGATTCGAAATGCACCTGCCAGCTGAAAACCAGCCAGGTCAACACGTGCGGTATGAACAGAAGCCATGCAACATACCTAAAATTTTGCGTCTAGGCAATGGTATGGCTATACCCCAGGGTACCTAGGGTCAGGTCAGTGCACAGTCTTGACATGTGTGTGCCCATAAAGCCATAGGAAACCCGCCGAGGGTCACACCCATGTGTCTTTATTCAAGGACATCGGTGACGCTAGGTGTTTGCCGTGTCACCGTAAGTCAAGGAGAGGGAAGAGGGACTCACCATGTCGCCATGCGTGAAAGAGGGAGTGGGGGTGCTTAAATGTCGTCGTGCGTCAAGGAGAGGAAAGGACTCACCGTGTCGTCGCACGTGAAAGAGAGGGAGTGGGAGTGTTGGCCGCGTCGAAAAGAGGGAAGGTGGCTGTTTGCCCATGACATTGGCTATTTGCATCCTACGGGCCTAGGTCAGTCAACTCGGATCTAGGATGGTGTTGAAGCATGGTTACTGGTCACCGTTCTCAATACCAGACGAGAAAAACTCACCCAAAGAGTGGCCATGGTGGTGGAGCGGGCGTGAGTGGCGAAGGTAAGATGAAAAATTTTACATAGAAAGTCCGACAATCAACAGGATCACATGACGGCATGGCAACGCCGGACATTTTTCTGTTAAGTCTTGTCGAACGTCCCATTTTTGCTCCAACCCTACTCGATACAACGCCCACAACCACAATGCAAGCTAGCGCCCCACAATGCGTCAACTGTGCACAGGTTTGCAAACTATCCATCACGCTGTCAGTGCCGTTTTCTATGATGATCAATATCTGTGACCCAACCGCCTCGTTTCCTTCACTGACGAACCAGATGCGACCCAGATGCCTTAATTTTGTCGCAAGTGACCTAATCGCGGTACAAACGCCTCGTATCTGGTGCAAACAGCCCAACTGTGTCCCAGACGCTCCGTTTCCACCGCAAACAACTCTGGCAGCTCAATTTCATCATAGATGACCTAATCATGACGCAAATGCCTCGTCTCCGGCGCAAATAGCTCAACCACATTCCAGATGTCCTGTTCCCATCACTGACGACCCAGACAATGGCCAGCATTCCCACCCCGTCTGTTTCACGCACGGCAATACGGCAAGTTCTCTGGCTCCCTCTTTTTCACGCACGGTGACGACCAGCACCCCCTCCCTCTCTTTCATGCACGGCAACACGGCTAGCACATACCCGTCAAGGCTGTGGACTGACCCATACCCGTTGTTGCGGGTGCCAGGTAATCTCTCACTACAGGTGCGGGTACAGTGTTCGATACCCGTACCACTGCCTACCAGCGACCCAACCAGAACCCCGGCAACTCATTTCTCTCACAGATGATCCAACTGCGGTACAAACGCCTCATCTCCAGTACAAACGGCCCAACCGTGACACAAGCGCCCTTCCATTACAAACGACCCAGCCAGAACGGGCACGAGAGTGTATGGAACCATGACAAGGTCTGTGTGCATGCGCGTGCTCGCTTCTTGCTTGTCGACACATCTGCACCCATCGAACGGCTGTACCCAAAAGTAGCGTACTTGACTTTTTTTCGGCTTTTTTTAACTTTTTGTATCATATCTACTTTTGTGTCCTGATTCGTCTTTAATGGAATGGAAAAAGTCGAGAAAGTTCGAAAAAGTAGCAAAAGACAAGAAAAGTAGGACTTATATTAAAATGTCCAAAAAAGTTAGTGTACGTTTTCCTGATCAGTGTAAATAGTATAGTATTATCCTACTCTAAGTATACATTTGCTGTAGTTCGTTGAGTACAAGCCGGGCGGTTGGGCTGTAATCCGAATCGTTGGGCTACAGAGACGGCGTAGACGAGCTACAAAGGAAGCTATTGGGCTGTGTGCTGTGAATGGCATGGCAGTTGGGCTGCAGAAGTCATGGTTGGGCTGTGAACGGCGTGGTCAAGTTGTAAATCCAGTCGTTGGACTGCGAACGGCGTGTTTGGGTTGCGAACGACATAGTCAGCCTGCGAACGGTGCGGTTGGGCTGAGAACTGTGACGGCATGTCGTGGTTGCTGGTGACGCCATTGCGCTGCAGGATAGGCGGTTGCCAGTGAGCTACAGACGACGTGGTAGAGCTGCAGGAGGGGCGGTTGGGTTGTTGACAATGCGGTTGCACTATATAGACGGCATGGTTGCACTGGGTACGGCGTGGTTGCGCTGCAGGAGCCGTTGGGCTGCGGACGTGGCGCTAGCATCATCAAGAGCCAGGGGGTAGACCGGCCTGACTTTGAGAGAGCGTAGTCAAGCTGCGTTTCTGAGTTCATTGTTTTGCGATGCTTTTTAGTCCTGCGAGTAGGAAGGATGCACACTTGAGAACCCGCCGATGCATTCGCGAATTGACCCAATAATATTTGTACCAATACTACCGCCCACCTGCGCACAGCACCCATGCAGGATTTCAACGACGACAACCCAGTACTGACATCAACTGACGTAGGGTTTGATATGTAGAATGTTCTGTAAAATATAACTGCGGGGGAAATTTTGTATACGGTTTCATTTCATGGCAAATGCAAACAGTAGTTGGGTTGGATGACCGGATGTATGGGAGGTCAAACCCCTGAGCATCGTGGCACGTCACCTCCTATCAGATACGTCCCATTATATCCATTCGTTTCCCCGTTCCAGAACCTGGCGTTAGGTGTCCAACCTATCGGTCAGGAATCTACGTGACGTAGGGTTCTAACCCAGTTCCGCCGTGAGTACCGAAGTTAGATGCCGGGTTGGAAAATCAAGTTTTCTAGGGGGTAAAATCCCCGAACGCAACGGCACGTTGCCTCCTGGGTAGGTCCCGTTGCGCCGGTTCATTTCCCCTTTCCAGAACCTGGCTTGACCATCCAACCCATCCATCGGAAATATATGTGATGCGTTAAGCACCGTAGGGCCCCGACCCGGTCCAAACGTGGATGGTAAAGGCGGTCGCGCCAGAGAATCAAGTTCCACGGGGGGGTGAAAAACCCCGAACGCAACGGCACGTTGCCTCCTGGGTAGGTCCCGTTGCGTTGGTCCGTTTCCCCATTCTGGAACCTGGTTTGGACGTCCAACCCATTCATCCGGAACGTATACGGTGCGTCAAGCGCCTTAGGGCCCCAAAGATGGATGCCAAAGGCAATTGGGTTGCAGAAATGAGCTCCCCCCCCGGCTTCCTGGCAGGTAGAAATCCCCGCACACGGCGGCATGTTGCCTCTCGGGTAGGTCCCGCCGCGTCGGTTCGCTTTCCCTTTCCGGAACCTGGCTTGAGGGCCCCATACGTTCTTCGGGGGCATACGCGGGCACAATAGGGCCCCAACCCAGTCCAACAGCGGATACTAGAGGTAGCCAGGCTGGAGGATTGAGTTCCATGGGAGGTAAAAATTCCTGAACCCGATGACACGTTGCCTCCTGGGTAGGTCCCATGTGGGTCGGTCCTTCCCCTTTTCCCGAAACTCGGATTGGGCGCCCCATGCACCCAACATTCTGACCCAGCGCCGTTTATGGCAGATGCTTCATGCCATTCGGATCAGAGCCACGGGTGTCCCTGAACACGGCGGCACATCGCCCCCTGGGTAGGTCCCGCCGTGTCGGTCGTCTTCTGGGCTAAGTTTTGAACGGGGCGCATCGCCCAAGTTTTGATCGGGGCTTTAAAACTTTACCTGCCCTACCCTACAGCCGCGGGGCTCAGAACCTGCGATGGCCGCATCGGTCCGGTAAATTTCAACCGGCGAAACGAACGGCGGCAACTCCCGATATGAAGTTCGGCGAGGCAGTTCACTCTAGCGGCGCGCCTATTTCCACTGAACATGAACTCGAGTCCCCAGTATGAATATACGTCGGGAACCAGGTGGCGATGCAATCTGGCGACAACTTCTCAACATAGTCAGTGGGTCACTACTTGACAGATAATTTTTGACACAGATCAGAAAATTATGACGACAATAACGCCGCTGTGACAAGAATGGCGCAAGCCCGCCAGCTACAAAAATGAAATAGGTAATGGACAGGTTGCGCCATGTAGAGGCAATACAGCGGCGAAAGGCATGGCCGATGGCCGGCCCGAAACGGTACCTACCCCTTTATCTCCCGGAACTTGACACTCTGACCGAGCGTTTCGGCACAGAACACCAAACACCACCATCACGCAGAACCAAGTGGTGTGATGTTCCCTGTGGGTGATTCAAACCGAATGATGACACCGGCGAACAATATGGTCTAGGTCCCTTCACCCCTCGAAAGCGTCAAGACCGACAAAAGTTGTTACGGAGATCTCTTCGTCAAACTGGCAGCCACACCGAGTCGGCAGGAACACTGGTGCGCCCAAATGGCTTCCAACCAGATGCTACCATCTAAAATCACCTTATTTCGAATTAACAAGTTGCCCACAACGGTCCTCACTGCCCCGCCGGAACCACCCAGTAGGTAATCCACTACCTCCTACTATGCCCTCACAGGTGATGCATAAATGATGCACTAACATATCTCATTTACTATCAGACTCAAAACTCATACAACACCTCCTGAACTATGTAAGCCTCCTTCAGTAATGTCCATGTCATCTACACCCGATGAACTGACGATATCCTTAGCGACCATACCTGGTATCCGCAGATGAGCACTTATACCCCCTCAACTATGCTCACTTCAACATCCATTTGTTGAAAGAGAGGTCTCGCCCACAGGGCGCTCTGGAAGATTGGTTTGCAGGGGCCAGGGGTTTGGACGTGCCCACAAGGGTTATCTCACGCGACACATGCCGTCCAAATATGTTTCCCAGACACACAACACACCACCATCTTCAAATCTCATGTGTCACCCCACATGTGGTTGTCTCTAACCCCCTCCTTTTCTCATTTTTCACTTCGTACCTCACTTTCCATTCCTCCCCATACCTGACCAGGGAACTGGTCCGAGTACATGCACTTCGTGCAGCCATCTATACCTAAGCAGATAAAGGAACAATAGGCAGCAAAGCTGATTCGAGCTCGGCGTACCTAAAACCCCGGCGGAAACAGCAGGACTAGTGAGGGCCTAGCCCGCCTGTATTACGAGGGTGTGATTACAAAAATAAAAAATCCGCACACCGCACATCAGTTTATGAAGTCAGTGTGCAACTTTGTATCTTGGCACAATTTTGGTAAACGAACGCACTACTTTTACTGTAACATAGGGCGCGGTGGAAGCATTACATAGAATACCTCGTCAAATCTGTCTTATGTAACCTGTCCGAGCTGCTGCGTATGTCCGAGTCAGTTGCCGTGCCATCCGTCTGGCATAGCCTGCATCCCATCGTGATTCTGTTGTCATCTCCAATGCTACCAACGCTCGACTGAGTTTCCCAGCATCCCCTGCATCTTCTCATGGCCTCCCGGTATCGTGACTCAACGTGTTCGTCTTTCCATCACCCCCATCATTCGTCTGACCTTCAACATGCTTCTGGTCGCTGTGAGTTGTCTGCGGCCTCAGTGTCTAGACCATATGGTCCAGGTATATGCCCACTCACCTCTGCCTCTCTTTTCCTCTGACAATCTCACCAGCCTCCCAACCCCATCGTTAGCTCTCTTCTCTCGAGACGCTGTTCCGTGGGTTTATACGATGCGCCCTCTGACCTCGTGGGCCATTCACGGGTTCTCGATGTCAGCGGCCTCGTCATTGGCCTGTCAACTAGTGGTTTTGGGGCCCTGGATACGACAGACGGTGACTATAATCCTTTGACCAGCGTCACTCTGTTTTTGTTGATATACTACCCTTTTGAGACAATCCGCAGGAGTAATCTACTGTTCTCAGAACTGTTGAGGTATCAGGAGCATCATCCTCCCGCTGCTGAATATGATGCCGGTGAAGATTATTCCAGCCATTGCCTCTCCTATCAACTCCGTCATAAGCTTGTGTATAATCATGGATAATTGTGAAAGTTTTACACTGCAATGTCCGCCCATCATTAAGAGTTGCTTTGCAGTTTGGGCTGGGTAATCAGTGGCCAAGCCTTCTGCCACCTGAAGTCATGGAAGTCATAAGGGTCAAGTTTAAGAGTTGTTTTTATATTTAACGAGCCATATAGGCCTACCAATCCGGAATTCTGGAGGTTTCCGGCGTTCCAGCAGTGCCGGTAGGTCCGATAGGTCCGACCAGTGGCCCAATTTACCTACCGTATGCTACGGATTTAGTTATTTTCGTGTTGATGATCCAAATCAATTCCCTTACCAACGTTTATGCTTGGAATCAGTTTGGATTGGTTTTTCTTGTCCACTACCGTTGTGAATATGTGGGAATGGTATTACCCTCGGTGTTTGGTTGCCGCCCAAGTTGGTTTTGTTCCCTAAATGGCCCCCATTTTTCGGTTCGCTCCAAGTCACGAGAAGCGTGGTCCCACGCGGTGACGCCCGTTTTCAAATAAGCTTCATAGGATATATCTATTTTTCTCTCCAAGCCTCCTCATGGTTTGCAAGTGGAACATGTCCGCCCTGACTATGTTCGATGAATTATGTTTCTCCGAGTGGTACATAACCACGAAGCAACGTGCACTCTATCCATGTGAGACTGAAGACGAAGTCAAGAAATGGAAACTCAAGGTTTCGGAAGAGTTCAGTGGTGACAATGCCGCAGTAAGACCACAAATATCCACCGGGGCTAGTTCATCTTAAACTTGGCATGTTGGCAGGTTGTCTTGGCTGAAAAATATCTCCACGCGAATGATGTCCTAGATGAAAACTTGGATGTAAATGAAAAGGCGCTTATTGTGTGCCAGGATCTCTTGCTGGAGATGTTGGAGCTACCCAGCGACCTCAACTTGGATGAGGGGCTAGGAGCGGAACATCCCTCAGGGATACGGATGGGACTCGGTGTAAGTGACTCTTTTCTCATTGTTTTTCATCCTAGACTGATCCGTAAGCCCATTTAAAAAAGTACTCAATAAGGGAATGCCCGTTCGTGCAAGATTCGGATGGAGGTTCTGATTCTGATTTTGCTGACTGCGGAACTGAAGTTGATTTACCCGATCGAGGGCCTACGATGACCGAGGCAGAGGACATAGCAGTCCCCAATCTGACTTCAAGAAACGGACCTCACTGGTTCTCGAGCATCTTGGGAAACCTGGAGGTTGTCGTTCAAGGTTGGGCTAAGGACTTGACACATTTTTTCTTCCAGAATCCATGTGAGGTAAGTCATCACAATCGTTGATTTCATTCTACATAAAAATGGTGATGTTACAGAGCACTGAGGGTAATGCTGTTCGCGTCCTTCGGGAGATGAGGGAGGTAGGGAAAAGGAAAAGTTCTCCAGCAAGATTACAAGATGCGATTCATGTAAGCCCCATGTTCTGACACCCAACATATGATTTATGACCGTTGATTCCATGCTCTTCAGAGGCATGAACTAGCGAGAATTATCCTTTCCATCTCAAACCCATCGACAATGTCCCAAAACAAGACTGACTTCCTGATGCATAGCTTCAGGAAGTACCAGTGGAAAGAGTCTCTGTTACTTTGTCTCGCCAAGCTAACTGTTGGTTTTGTTATGTGGGATTCTGACATGATTGTAAAAGAGCATGTCAGACTTATGACCGATGGGGGGAATACATGTCAGACGAAGGTAGCGCCATTTCTTCGCTTGATATCCAACATGAAGATCATCCCGATGGCTACGAAACCACATGCAATATTCTTCATTTCCAGCGAACAGAACTTCATGGGAGCATGTTTCGACTGGCTTCTGTGGTCAGTCTCAGAGATAGAGGATATAAATGTGAGCATGTTGAGCATTCTGGAAAATCAGATTTCTGATGAATTCACAGTTCCGACCACAAGACATTAAAAGAATGTATAGCGCAATCTGTCGTCTGTCGGAAGAAAACTGGTCGCAGTGGAGCCTTTCCCCGGAGCTACAAGAGATTTTGTGGTTGAGCAAACGGCTTAGGGAGAGCCGGAAGGGTTGGAGGAACACGGCACACCGGTACCGCAACCGGAGCTGGAATGCCGGCAATAAAGAATGTCAGATTTGTGCAGACTTGGAAGACTCACAAAAATGCATTCAGTATCACGGAGTCTGTGAGAGCGGGCTGAAGGATGTACTAAATAACAAGTTGATAGTCCCGGAAGCACATGATGTACTCACCCCACTGGTATGTGGATCTGTACCAATACTCAATTTCCATTTGTGAATTCGGATGTAACATTTTGCAGAAAAGCCTGTCCAAAACGATAACCGAGAAAAGTGTGCCGTTGATGGACCTCGAACTCAAGCCAATGATATTCAACCAAGAGATTTACGACCGCTGCGGCCAGTTCGTCATCCATATGATCAACACGGATACTAAGGAAGAGGTCAGATCTCACCAATCATCTTCATCCATACCAACATTCACAGATATATGTGCAGGTATCTGGCGTGCTTTTCAACTTGTTAAGCCCGAGTGAAATAGAGGAACTGAGCCTAAACCAAACTAAACTGAAGAGGTTAACAAGCAAGCTAAAGCGACGGAAGGCATTCGCAGACTGGGATTATGGTGAGATGCATGCCGTTGGTTCCAGGCAACCGGCAGGAGGACGAGCCGGAGATGGGTATGCACCATATGACGACGCTGGGGTGTTCACAGTGGATGAAATTCGCACCCTGTTTTCGTATGCATCGGTGAGTTTTTAGTTTCAGAAATCATGCATATCTACAATAGCTTAGTATTGGATAGGATATTGAGTGCCTTTTTGCAAAGCTTGAACCGCATGCACCGTCAGTAGTTCAGGAATTGAAGGCGCTTGGGCTACAGGCAAATGTACTTGGCCACTATGGGGTGACTGCCTTCCACTGCTGGAATTACATAGCACCAGAGCACTTGGACGATGATGGAGGTTGGACGGTATCTTATCAATTACACAAAAGGGGTTGCATGGAGGATGAGTTCAACTTTTCCTTTGCCCACTGGGGAAGACTGTTAGAAACCAAAGAGAATTGTATCTGGTGAGCGGCTTTGTTTGTGATGGCACTTTCACTCGTGTTCATCTGGATTAGGTGGTTTAGAGGTGACCAAATTCATGGCACAGTGGCCCCTCGTTCTTCCACATTGAAGAATGGGAAATGTCTCTCCCAAGGCATGGGTATAACGATCCCTCGGAGAACGTTAGGTATGGCAAAGAAGTATACACAAGCGCGGTGGAGCTGGAGACCGTTGTGTGAATATTGGAACACAAAACCATAGAGAATAGCAGTCTTGAATCCATTCAAATGATGACTGTGTTTGGGTACATAGAAAGAGTACTCCCTGAATTGCAAGCAGGCGTTAGAAAACTGACTTTCAAGTCCAAGTGATACATGTAATAAATTTGAAATACACAAGAACTATCACATGAGAATATCTCAGAACCATAGCTGTCGGCGGCGATACTATAGTACTTCGTGTGGGGCAAGTTCTGAGCTCTAGGAACACATTCTACTTTCTTAAAATCTGGCGTAGCACTA
>JBBPLP010000562.1:0-17580 GCA_038089875.1 Fistulinella prunicolor
GAAGAAGAGAAAAAGACTGCAGAAAGTAAAAGTAGTAGTAATGATGATCTCGTCAGACGGGCGGAGATGCTGACTCATGACTCTGAAGATACGTGGTGGACCAGGCCACGCAACGTATGACAACAGCTTGTGCAGCCTCTGAAGGTGGAACTAGTAGACCAACACTTCTCCAGCCTGTATGTTATGTTTTCCGTGAAGAATTTGGCCTGGAGCTCTTCTCGGGATAGTATGTACATATATTCATTCACTCTTTCCCGCCTTTTCATGTGATAACTGTGAATGCCGCAAGTATTGGATGCTACGATTGGAATCGAGAGATCGTTCGAGTAGCTGCCCAACCTTGTCTACGTCCGAATAGCGCCTTGCAAGCTTTTGTAATATCTCTATTGAACATCTCACCCCGAACCATTTATGGTGACCCAGGATCAACATTCCTACTATACTAGCCTTTCGATTACAAGTGGCATGATCGATCCTTGTGAGTCACCGACTGGTGTTTCGTGTAACAGTGACATGTCCCTACGCCCGATCCGAATTGGCTGGCAGGCCTGCTGCATGGTGGTGTAGATTGCCTCAAAATTGTTGCAATGGTCGTCTTTCGGTCACTGTTTCGGAGAGTTTCGGTGGTTATTCACCTTATCCGCACTTCCGATATCGTTACCCGCGCGGAGAGAATTGCCTACCAGTGGCAGCATCCGAGCCTGGACATGCGCTCCTTCGCATCTTCTTTTTTCGGGTGCAGCGCGAGATCTAATTTAACTCTAGAAATTGTCACGACTTGCACTTCTGATCCCTGCATTGTAGAGCTCCCACTTATACAGTCGCCGCAACAGCAGCTTTCGAACCCTGCATTGATGAACGTAAGTCTGATCGTACTTTTACAGGATTCTGGAAGGTTCATATGGAAACTTTGAAAGCCGTCCGGCTTTCCATAGGTTCATGTGCACAGCGTTGTAGATTCGGATTCAGTGTATACATATACCACTTACAAATTATTTTTATGAGCTGCACAGCCCAGCAATCAGCGAGAGGCAGGCGGACACCTCAGGCAGCACCTCCTCGGTACCAATAGAGACCTAAAAGGTCGGTTTTCTATGTCATGTCTTATTGGCCTGTAAGGTCTCGACCCTCTCGTGTCCCAAAAACAGGCGGAGGGAGTGAACAGGATAGACACCTATATCTATTTGAATATATCAGCCAACCGCAGCTTCCAATACCATATCCGTTATATTTTCGTGTCTTTTGCGCCACCACTGGTCAAACTTAGCATGCCGTTCTTGCTGTGTGGACTCTGAGCTTAATGAAGAGTCAACGACATCCACGTGAATGTTGTTCTGATCCCCGTGCTCAGCGGTCATTGATAATGAACCTAGTCGGGACTGCTCCTTGCGATTCAGCGTCGAAAGCTATCAGAATTGCGTTCGAAATTAGCCCGACGAAGGACGGCAATGATGAATGAATATAGAAAGCAAAGGTCTAGAACGACTGTTCCTCATAGTCCTTGACCACAGGTTGTGGGAGCCCCGTGTTGATAGCGCTCATGCCATGTCATTTATCCTGATATTTCGGCAGCAGTGCATCGTAAGTGAACCTCAGCCTGTGGGTGACCTCGTGGTATAATTTGTCTTTGAACACGACGACGCGCCGATACCCAAGATGGCTAAGACTTGGTTATCGTGCATCAATAAATGATTATCACGAGATCTCGCCAAGTTCGCGAGGCAAGTAAAAATAACCACCGCACACTGCACTGATATATTACGTACTGATACGCTATGGACCGCCGAGCTCTACCACCTCAGGCAGCACCTCCTCGGTACCAATAGAGACCTAAAAGGTCGGTTTCCTATGTCACGTCATATTAACCTGTAAGGTCTCAAACCTCTCGAGTTCTAAAAATAGATTGCGCTGGTTTGGCCTCCAGGGGTTCCTAGCGCCTCGTGAGCCCCCGCATGCAGCACAAATGAGGTGCACGCACCTCCGAGTAGGCTCGGCTGGAGCCTTGCAAAGAACCTCACGAGCCTCCTTAAGAGCCTTCTGCCAATCTCTCTTGTATCGAAATGGAATATGCCAGCAACGTGGTTTCCCCGAGTCATGTCCCTTCCGACGCTCAGGCTGATTGAGGCTGTTCGTATGTCATTCGATCATCCTTGCTGCCTGCAATCATGGCTCCCAACTCTAGTGCTCGAAGGGCACAATCGTCCACAGGCGCACTTGGTCGTCACTTTCAAAGCCCAAAGCGACCTCGCAACAAGCGATATACACAAAATATAGTCCGCATTCCTGGCCAAGCTGCTCAACACCGAGCACATGCCGAGCGACTGGCTCAGCTACTAGGGGGTTCCAGCCCTCCACCGGTCACAATGTCTGATGACACCTTGGATCATCATGGCCCTGATCCCATCCAAGAGCCTATATCATCTTATGTCGCTGATGACAATGACAATTGGGAAATGGTTATGGACTCGGAGGATCCCTTGTCGCTGTCGCAATCCAATTCACAACGTTTCTGTACCACTTCTCACATGCGACGTATACTCCCCGATGCATCCTCACATCGCCTTTACCAGAACTGGAGGTCGATTTTACCCATTTTAGTTGAGCCATACTTGAAATACACTTCTCGTACGCTCGGAAAAGCGCTCGAAGTATTACCCGCTCTCTTATCTTCCTGTAGTCAACTGGTATGTGAGCGCAAGGTAACCAAAATCGTCTGCCTCCTATTTGACCGTAAGTGATTCTTCCGACATGATAACATTGTCCTTATCATCATACAGATTTTGTTGAGAGAGACGTCATCAGCTGCAAGTGTGCCACCCTCCCTCAAGTGATCCTTCACTTTGGTCTTTTCCCGACATCACCACGCCAGCCTCGGATGGCAGTTTCTGTGGACCTACTCTCATTTTACCGTGCCTTATTCGAGCGCTCGTGCGACGCCATCAATGCCCTTGCTTGCGCATTACATACGCACTACACTCGCCGCGGATTCTATGTCGTCGACAAAGCGGTGAGAAAAAATATACCTCTGCGTATTATGTCGTTCATTCCTTGTCTAGAAGCAGCCCGTGCTCGACCCGTTCCGGCGCGGTTTGGCAAGTGCTGTACAGTGGTTCGATGTTCTTCTTGTGGAAGTTGATCAACGGATAGATATTGCGGTTCAACGTTCACGAGACAGCGTAAGAGCATCATTTGCTTCTCAACCTCAACCAAGTACTGGCCCAATATCGGACGCAGAGCCCTCGTCAGATTCATCTACCAGCCTAGCACTTCCTGCACCCATCCTCATCCAACGTTGTCCTGCATGCTTTGGAGGAACTAAATTTGGCAACCCTCTCATTGATGGCGGTGATATCCATCTCGCAACTGATGGAAACTTCCATCATCGTCATCGTCGCACCGCTGGAAATAGCCCCCCGTTCTACGAGCCATCATATTTCCTTTCTAAGGAACAGGTTGATGAGATGGGCAATCTTGTTGCGAAGGCACGCAAGAAGCCGGCCAGAACGTATCAACAAATTGTTCCTGATGAAGCTATCGATGAATGCGAATCATCGTATGACGCTGCTGATGGTAACAAAGAGAAAGCAGCTACGGAAGCCTTCGACGACACCGGGCTCATGGCCCTCATTTGCCGACATGACATACCGCTTTTCTTCGCAAATATCGACACTCCCGGGGAACAACAGAAATTTCCGCTTGCTCTCATATGTCATATCTTCTCCCTTCTCCCTCCGACTGCTACTGTGGTCATTCTCTATGACGTTGGTTGTGTTCTGGCGAGAACGTTGGCAAAGGCAGGCGCTTCCGTTTATCATCTTAAAAAACGCTCAGACTTCTCCATAGTATGATATTCTCCCCGCAGACATTGTGCAACGGGTCCGTTTTGCCACTACTGCCATGCATGCTTATGGACATGAATGGGCATGTCAACTTGTTTTCAACCCTCGTCTCACAGTGGGTCTGGGCCTTTCAGATGGCGAAGGCACCGAGCGGTTGTGGTCGCGATTAATCAAATTGATTGGGATTGAGCGATCTTCTTCAGTAAGTCAGCGCCTTCTCCGTTCTTGGGTTGATTGACATAGTTATATATGTATAGCGTCATCGCCGCATCTGGATGATCGATCGACAAGCATCCGCAGTTGGTCACGATATGAGGGCGGATCTGGGTGATTGGATCAAGCGACGCTTGCGGCGAGGAGTCTGGGAACAAGGCGAAGCCGCCCGTCAGCAAATTGACGAATGTGCTTATGCTGTCGAAGAACTCCGTAAACAATGGGCACTTCAGAGAGCTTCCCAGCTTTCTGTCAGAGCACGTATGTATGTCCCACATGCACGTTGAGCAGGCTAAATATTATGAACTTCAGATGCTCCTAAACGACTCAAGAAACAGCTGGACACTGTTATTTCCTTACAGTCTGATCTCGATGCTACGGAGAAAGCTCTGCAAGCTGCCCGGAGCACCATAGAGAAGGACTCAGATATCGTGCTGCAAGAAGCACTTGACGTTCTCGACAGCTTGGAACGCACGCACGATCGCTTAATGAAGAAAGTAGACGGTCTCTACGCTTCCCTCAACGTTCAAGATAAGTTCCCAGAATTAGATCAAGTCAGCTTCCAATTCGTTAGGGTTCTTCTTCTCGCACGTGACTTGAAGATCAACATCCGGAAGCGCGCGATAGGATCGTTTTTTGAATGGGATAAACTTGACCAAGCCGTTGGCGGCGGACAGAAACCCCTTGGTATATTATTAGCTACTTCTCTGGGTAGCACCATGGAAACTAATGTTACGCACCTAGGAACGAAACTTCATCAACAGACCCGTAAAGCCATTGCTAAACGCCAACCGGCCCTCCTCAGTGCCATCCGGAAATTCAATGCATACTGTGCGCAGCTGGAGACCCTTTATGACCCAGAGTGGTCGATTCCCCTTCCTCTCCCTTTACCTACAAAGCTCGCTGAGCTCCGTGCCGACCAATCTCTCATGGAAGATGTGTGGATCACGCCGTCACCTGGTAAAGTCCCGCTCTGGATGGAAGACAAGGATGTTCGCGTTGGGATCCGCAGTTCGCTCAAGCTTGATAGATGTGTCGAAGAGCAGCGCCGCCTGGGAATCGAAGCCGATAACCTATGGCGTTGGTATGGCGATGAGCTCGCGGCCGTCGAGCTTGCATTGCGCTTGCCTGAGAGTATGGTTAGTCTAATCCTCACTCTGAAGGTCTTGCTAACTATCCGGCAGACAAAATGTTTCACTTGTTACTACAACAACGCCGTGAACATCTGCTCTCCCTCGCTTGTCGATGGGCAAACCCACTCGTGTCTGCATTGCGATTTGAGAGTCGCACGAAGGAAGCACTGACATTGGCAGTTACCCTTACAGGTTGTGCAGATCCCATGTCCCTAACTTGGGTGACGCCCACGGTTCTTAAAGCTGCTGTCTCCCTTCCAGAAGAAGAGGACTTTTCACTTGCGCCATCCGAAGCAACTTTGGAAGACCTGAATGCCCCGCTTGCAGATTACATCGCGGAGGAGAATCTAGACTCAGATCCTGATGTCGATCACCAATTATCTCCTGCCGTGGTCACCTCTGCACAAATTATCTGGGAAATACCTCCAGTGAGATTCCCTCCCCCAGTCACATTTTGTCATCTATCTAATGAGCCTAAGAACATTTCCGTTGACCGAACTCCCGTACCATCGGTGACCAGTCTCCCTGTCGCCACTTATCCGTCTGTTCCATGCATCCGGCCACCTCAGGATGGGTTCCCTCGGCTTACATTTGACATTTCCGACATTGAACTTCTTCGCTCCCCCACGGCTTATCTCAATGACATATGTATCAATGGATGTATCCCACTTCTATTTTCAGCCATTGGCCCCCCCAATGCTGATCAATTCGCCATCTTCTCGACGTATGATCTGCACCGTATCCGGTACAATGTTTCTGATCAACTTCTCTGGAAAACCACGAACCACATTTCATATTGGATGAAGACTGTCTGGATCATCCCCATTCATCGTCCTGCGGGCTCTGGACACTGGGTCTTGTGTGTCGTGCACATCGAGCGTAGAGAACTCCTTCTATTTGACAGTTTAGCAGAACGTCATGGATGGCGAGCCAATGTAGAGGTATGTGTGACAGTGCATGACCTCCATTGTTGTGCTGAACCCGTCTCAGGAAATCATGAGATTTATTTCTCGACTTTGTGATATTGCCATGCAGCATAATGTTGAATTCCACGCCGACACAAATGTAGATTGGGTAGCCCGCCCCGTCTTGGTAAGTATCTCAGTTATCTTATTTTCACCAGACTCCGACTTAAAAATGCAGATGGAAGCAATTCAGAAAAATGGGTATGATTGTGGAGTGTGGGTCCTTGCTATGGTTGCTTCAGTACTGCGTGGACATGATATTACAGGGCTGCAGGACAAAGACATGGGATCATTTCGCAGTTACCTACATGCAATTGTATCGTCTATTCAATAATATGATCATATGGATTCATCCCGCAATTTGATCCCCTAAGATTGGGTGTTGCATGAATCGAACGCATTCAATGCGCGTCACATACTGGAAAATGGCTTTACCAACTTGAAGCGGTCACTCAATGCCTTTCTGTCTCTTGGAACTATAGTTACCCCAGTTTTTTTTTCAAGTTCATGCAGGTATTTAGAGCCCTAGCAAGCGCTTTGTGAGCGTTGAATCACTTCTGGTCTGGCAATGATATATTTAGCATGACTGTTATTCACATTCTGATTGGCCACCACTAGGGTTGTGGGCAGAATTATTTTCGATCGTCGATCGCCAACACGCACGAGAGCCTCACGGATACCTCTCCAGCCTCCAACAGCACTTCGCATCCTCTGCCTCTCTCAATACTTTTCTAAATGCGTCAGGTATTCGATGATCATACAGATCTTCACCCATGCAACGTTTCTACCTTCGATTTCCCGTCAAATGGTGTTCGAGACCCGACAGACCGGTCGTGTATTCACTCGGTCTTCATACAAGTATCTTCTGGCCCCCCGATGTCTCTCGCTCCGTTGTGAACCATCCTGCACTCTTTGACCCTCCATTGTTTTGAACCTCCTGTAGCCCCCAAGCGCTCCTCTCGTTTCGATGTAAGTGCGCCTTGACCCAATCTGACTTAAATCAATGACGCTAACCTCTTTCTCAGTGATGAATCCTGGAAGTTACCAGCCCGAGCAGTTTGGTGGAGGGCGTCGCAACCCAACTCCCCCGCTTGAAACGCCGACTAAGCTACGTCCGCGTGTCAAACCTACCGCACGTGCTGACGGGACAGTCCTGCTTGCCAATCAACGCCGTGCAAAACTCCACTCATCTGCAGTGGAGCAGCCCCCCAGCACTGCTTCGCGTGATGCCCTGGCCACTGGTCGTGCATTGCCTGCTCTCCCCCTCTCCTCGACTAACCCGCCCTCATTAATTTCTGGCCCCACTCTACAGGCTGCTGAGGCACCGTCTTGCAATCCAGGCAGCCGCGAGTCCTCTCCGTTGCCTCAAATTCCAACTCGTTTGCCATCTGTTGTTCCTACCAAGGCTCGTGAATCCTCGGTCGGCGCCAGGGATGCACCGCCTTCTCTTCCTCATGATCTTCCGCCTCAGCCCCTTTGCCAACCCCCAGATATCTACCGTGAATCTTCACCACTCCCTCCACCATCACGTCATCCGTCTCTACCTTATCGCCATCCTTCCGCCCCTCCTGCTGGTCCCCGCCTTCCCTCTGGCCCCACTTCGCGTCCCCCATCTATAGGTCCAGGTGAAGACCATAATCCACCAATGGTTGAGCCTGGTCTGCGCCAGATTTCTGATGAAATTCCTGCACATCCTCCCCCCACTGTGAGAGTCATCCCTCCCACTCCCGTACCGGCACATGTTGCCACTACATCCGCTTTGGAGTCCCACCTTGTTGTTGATGATATCGCCATGGCTGAGGACGAGACCAACTTAGTGAGCGACAAGACAGCAGCGCCTTCAACCCCGACTTCAGGGCGTAGGTCCGCAGAGAAAGTGAGACTCTTGGAGGATGGCTACAAGGAGCTTGAAGCAATTCTCCTCCGAATTGCGACACAGTGCAACATGCCTCCTCAACAGGTTGTTGAGACATGGCACAAGGATGCTGGCCGTGTCATCACTGGAACCAATCACTGGAATCTCTACCAAGCGTTCTGGAAGTCTCATGAAGTTGCTGAGCGAGCACGACTGAACGAAGGCCCTAATGTCCCTTGTATGTATGGACGTCATTTATACTTTGTAATCTGACGCCCCACAGGCACCCCGACACTCATTAGTCGATGCTACAAGCATTTTGTCGAAGGCGAAAAGCATTGGAAGGACATCCTAGAGGAGTTCGAGCTCATGGGGATGACGAAACCTGCCGACTACACGCTATACCAACGTTCCCATGTCTTCAACAATATCCGTCGCAGGATGTGCGATATTGTAAGTCGCATATCTGCATCACTCGGGTTATGATTCCTTCATATTCCAGTAGGTCGATACTGCTGCTTCTAAGCATGGGTTTGAAGTTGCATTTGTAATGTGTGGCAACGTCGTCAATGAGGACGCGTCGTTGGGCTATGCACATACAACCCAGGGAGCCGCAGATGTAAGTACTTTCCCCAGCGGTCCTTGTCAACTTGTTAGCTCATGTCTGGTAGTTTTGGGACACGCGGTGTAGAGCAGACTCGGACACAATTATCGGTCATCTCAAAGCTCATGTATAGTAAGTTTTAGAATATTGTTCGTGGCAGAAACTGAGAATCGTCTTCCAGTAATTCCAGCTCACTCACGGTTGTCGAGGATGCCTTCCAAGGGGTGGACGATCAGATTGAGAACAACGCCAATCGGCAAGAGTCCCCGTGCAATGTGGATGCCACCACTGGTGAGGCTTCTGCTCATCAAAACCATGCCACCCGCAAGGCATCCCTTCACAACATGATCCGGGCTTCGGTTGAACTTGATGGCACTGCACCGGGGCCATATGAAAATGAATCCGATGATTACGGCGACCTTTCTGCTGCACTGAAGACTCTACTTACTGACTTAGTTCGTGAGTACGAATAAATCCTCACTTGTTATCCATTGGCACACTAAATATCATATAGGAAAATGTGGAGTCGACGTCTCCAAACTCCAAGGGAATAATTTCCCTTGGAAAACACTATTGAGTTTTCTTTCGACTAAAGGCCTTGTGATCGAAGGATATCCGCACAATATACTCATGCCAGGCCAACGACGGAATCAATCTGCCCGGACCAAGGGCATCAATGATCTCTCCCTGCCTGACAAGCGGCAACTTATTTCCTCTATCAAAGAGGAAAAGCTCACCGTTAGGCTTGTGCGAGATATTCGGGAACATCGTAAGTTCACTCAGTTGGATTAATGGCACGCATTCTTATGATAAACAGGTGCTATTCAAAGCAACACCTTACCAGTAATTATTGAGGAGGCTCCGCCAGCTTCAGCTCCCGAGGCGTATGGACGCAGAATGTTTGTGAATGGAAAGACAGATCAAAAGGGCCCTTCGCGTCTGATGCCCAGCGCAGCTGCGACGCGAATTCGACGTACTGTGTCCAAGCGAGCCACCCAGGATGATTCTTCCCCTGTTCCCACGTCGCAGCCGCATTCCGAGGTCGAGATTGTCGAGAGTTCGGCACCACAGCCGAATACAAAAGGGGGCGAGATCAGCCGTTCCCCGAAGCCAACGAAGCACAGCGTGCCTCCATCGGACTCGGAGCCTTCAAGTCCACGTACTTTCTTGCTGAACGAGGAAGGATTAGAAGAGTCCATTTTGGGCGTGAAGAAGTCAGGCAAACGCAAGGCCCCGAGGGAGCCGGCGCCTCGTGCTGGAAAGAAGCGCGCAACTACGGCCGATGGCACAGGTGCCTCTTCCAAGGCAGTCGCTACTCGTCGCTCAAGAAAGATCGTCAGTGCTGAGTTTGTCCTGTCGTCCGATGAGGAAGTCGCTGTAGAAGCGGTGGCACAGTCTGGTGGTGCTCGGGGTATGCCCATTCAATCCCAAGTTGTATTCCTTTCTTCTGACATCTCTTTGCAGTTGTTAAGGACGCCGAGTCATCCGACGAGGAGCCAACTGGTATGTGAGATTGTCAAAACTCAGACAATTAGACTCAACTCGTTTTAGTTCGCCCTCGGCCGAAACCTCGCCTTGTCAGAAAATCCTCTCAAAGTGACGATGATCCTTTTCGGAGTGCTGACAAAGCTGACAACACCGAGCGGGTTGTTGCATCGCTCCGAATGCCGATCGAGGGTCCTCCCAAACCAGTTATCAGGCCCTCATCTCCGTCACCAAAGTACCTTCAGACGTCACGCCCCCTTCCATCCATTGCATCTGCAACTGTTTCTCCCGTGATGACCACCACTCACTTGATCCCTTCCACTGTGGCGACTCCCGCCCTAGTACAATCCAACCCCACATCCACCGCCACGGCTGCTTCTTGCATTGCACCACCTCTCGCTCCCCCTCAATTCAACACCGGTCCAACACCAGTTTTGCCTCATGATTTCATTGGTGGTTCGCGATCCAACTACCTGCAAGACGGGCTTCTTGGCCCTGGCTACTACCCAGGAGGTGGATACAACCACTACCAGAACTGCCCACCGTTCATGGGAGATGGAGGTATACACCAGAGTCTGGGATTTGATCAACGCCGTTTGAATCATTACCAGGACATGGTGGGCTACCGTGATGGCATGGGCAGTGTTGGTGTCAGTATGCACCCTCGTGACATACAGGAGGGTTATGGCATTGGGCCAGGTGCGTTTAGAGGTCACCGTGATGCCTTGGGTGGCTCGTATCGTGAGCCCCAGGACTACAATTTCGCATTCGCTCCTGTGCCCCAAGGCTCGCAACCTCATCTCCCGGCACCTCCAAGAACCTCGTAAGGACCTCTCTCCATAAGAAGAATTCGTTTTTGGAAACACTGTGATCGTAGATCTTAATTTATACCTCAGTGTCCAGTGATGTCCGAGGACATCTTTTGAAATCTAATTCACGTTTGTGTTACTTGGATTCATGTGGTTTGATAAACCAAACATATCCAGCTCGTTCGTTGATCCTCCCGCCGTGCAAGTCGCATCATCGCACCGCTTGTACATCTTTTCTCCCGGAACCCATGGACATTGTGCGGTAGGAAGGGTATTTAAAGGTGAACCTTGCAATTTTCCTTCTCACTCTCTGTCACATTGCCAGTCCACTCAAATGCCTCGTTCCTCGCGTGATACTCTGAAAACTCTTAGCGCAGAGCTTGGTACGTGCTTGCACTAGAACTCGCCTCAGATGTATTGCTGACATATTTTGTCTAGTTCTTATAATGAACATCCTATCGTACATATCGCGGCTTAACGAGAGCATAGATCAGCTTCTGGAGATCCTTCTCGACCAATCTGCTGAGTATGTCGTAGGAGCGTCCAGATCCAACTCTCCCAGTACGCCGGGGAGTCCCACATCCTTCCACTCTGTTGAAGCGTCAAACTTCGCGTCAGACTCAGGCGTCGAGAGTGATGTCGACAGTCTGTTCGATGTTGACCCCATCTTCGCTGATGCTGCTTCGCTAGCGGTTGAGTTGAGTCACCGACGTGCTCCCGGAGCTTCCAATCCCATCACTGTCGCTATTGCCACTGGGACCTCTTCTGAGGTGTCCACCACATCCCCCTTTGAGGCTGTTCCAACCACGCGCACCTTCAATTCAAATGGGCCGGTAAACGCATTTACCCCCGGGGAGGTTGGACTTGATGGGCGTGCCCAACACATGTACAATGGGTTTGTATTTGACGTGCCGCTCAGTATCGGCGAAACAGTTGGGCCTTTCTTTGTGGTCGTTCGCGGACTGCGAGTTGGAATCTTCACTGACTGGTAAGTCGTTTTTACTCTCTATGTTTGCACGCCAGCGTGTTAATATTTGTTGAAGGGATGAGTTGACGCTGCATATTAGACGAGTCCCAGACTCATATTTTTTCTTTGTGGGCGAAGGGAGGTTTGATTTAGCTCAGGAGATGTTGATGGACGCCATCGACGCAGGAGAGGCACGTTGGTTACCACAGCCATAGATACCTGACCGGATCGTTATCTTGTTGCATCGTTCATCTTTTTTGCCATTATTGAACATTGTCTTCGAAGCGAAATAGGCACCACCTATGATACCGTTGATACGTCTTGGACGAATCGGTCAAATTATGCAAATCTCAAAGCTTTGTGAGGTTGGTAAAAATGTAATCAATGCTTCCAAACTAATTATTCGAAGACTCGGCGAAGCTACGGCTTCTGTTCTCTTCCCGATCCACAAAACATGGCTTTCTTCGTATGTGGGTTGCCTGCCTGCACATCCGATATGATCTGCATTTTTGTTAACCGCAGCGTCTTTCATTTGCAAAAAAGATTCAAATACCCAGTCCGCAGACGGTGAACTTCATCATTCCTTTTTTTTTTACTGCTCCCATGTCTGACGACAACCGTCGCCCTCCCACCCCCCAAATCATCGGCATCCATGTCCCAGAGACGGTAGAACTCAAAGTGCTCACCGTTGAGTGGGAACATGATGGTGGGTCAGATATTGTAAGCCATTTTTTGACGAGTGTTTCCAACACTCACTTTCTACATTGCATAGTCCTTTGAGTTCAATCAAATGGCGAGATTCAACTCCTCCCGCACCCATGTCACCGTATCATCCAGGGCTGTCAACTCGATAGTGCCTCGGGGCCTGTCACCAGTCGCTGAGCCCCCAAAAGAGGAATCCCTCCCTGCCAACATCCCCGGCCCTGCCGTTCCACCGCCTGCTGGTGCAACGAGGCAACGACCACCCATTAATTTCGCTAAGGCAGACTATAGACAGCCTCAGTCGGAGCCTGCGTCGGTGAGTAGTATTTCTTAGATTGTTGATAAACATAACTGACGATATTAAATAGCGATCTAGGGTAAAGACCAGAGCGCGTGCGGCAGAGGAAGGAGTGCTGGAACCGCTGGTGAAGCGTCAGAGGAAAGCAGGTCAGGAGTAGTTGGATGAAGGACGTACTAGATCCGAACATGTGTCCATCGTAATCCTAACTTTTTGTTTCTTGGTTGAAACTTGAAAGCCGATGAGCCTGACAAAATAAACGTTCAAACATTCAGACAGACTGAAAACAATGGAAAATGTTGACCCACTGAATTCTCAATGCGAGAGAAGCGCGTCTAGAATATTAACACCATACGCACACAAAATGATAGTAGAAAACACATCGTTGGTACTACATCACGCACCAGAGATCAGAACACAACGAAAAATCACAGGAATCAGATGGCGAGCAATAGTTTCCTCAGAATACAGGACCCGGAGAATGTCAGCTGGAGATGTTAGCCCAAGGACTCCGACTCATGCATTGCGTGCATCGTCTCAACATGTGGTGAAAAAAATTATTTATCAGATGTATAACACTGAGCGTGAGCCTCTTGCATCATGTTTCAAACAATCCCAACGTTGTCAGAAAAGTACCTCATGGGGAGCCTCATGTGATGGGAACAGAGCTCACGAGATACCTCCGGAGGCTCACATGAATGCACCTCAGGAGGCTGCGTAGCTGCATCTGGATGGTACACAGGAGGCCGAGGCTCGTTAGACCATAGAGGATAGTTAAACCATTAATGGAAACCCCACCTCTTAGGTTCCAGGCGCCTCAAAAAAGTGCTGCCAAGGGTGATGATGCCTCGGTTCATCATCGACGTGCGAGAGGGGTATGGCTGCGACCTCCGTGGACGCTGGAAAGGAATCTACTCCGGATTCGACACATTATCGCAATTCATTTCCAGCCAAGACGCTTCCGTTCCTGATATTTGGTTTGCAGATGTTGTCCTAGGTCTAAGTCAGACCGTGGAGGCGGATGCGGATGGGTCGGAGGACATTCGACTTGAGGAATGAGGCGGGAGTCGGGTTTGAACGCAAACGGATGAGTACTAGTGTCGCTCCATTGAAAAACGATCGATCGATGATGGTGATGCCCTTTTAATCCCCTTGGACGATTACAGGCATATTTGATTACCTATCCATACGCCCCATGTTCTCATTTCGATGTATTCCTCAGCACTGTATAGTGTGTAAAACCACTAGGACCATGACTCGGACATCTGTTCACATATCCAATTGCTTCACGACAGAGATTGAATCCATCTCAGAGGGCGATACAATTGTGATCGATAAAACTCGGTCAAAGGATAGTAGCAATCTGTAATCGACGTTACTGACAATAGTAAACCGATAAACAGGGAGACAAGAAACGTGAATGGGACGAATAAATGCCATGGGAGGTACGACGATAAAGGTTTCGCATAAGATATGTGCTGGTTGTGACGAAAAAAACCTGAGCAGCCCTGACATCGGAGGAGAGTAGAAGGTTTGTGTCTGGTGAAACAGTCGTGGGTTATCAAAGAATGTCCAAAATTCGGACGCTGTTAACCAGCTTGTTCAGTATCACTGGTGTGATCTCCTGTACCTGGACGGTGATCAAACTCTCCGTAGCGACCCTTCTGTATGCTGCCACATGTCCAAGGTGGCGTGTTAGCAACAACGCACCGAATGGTTGCCGTAGTCGAGCCACAGCCCGGAGTGCCCGTAACTGTTTTTCTGTCTGTGTGACGGACGAAGGGGGCCGCAGCGATTCGACATCCCCCGTAGTTGCGGTGGTCCATCCACCAAACGGCATGATGTTCGTGAACCACGCTGCTCGTGTTTGCGAGGCTGTCGACACGACATTGGAAGAGCCAGAAAACGGCGGCAGGGCACCCGAACCTCTCCCAGAAGACTGGTCGATGATGTTCTCCGAGTCCTCGGGTATTGTCTCTGTTGCACTGCCGATAGGTTGTCGGTCGAGTAATAAGTCGATCCAAGGGTGAACAAGATACAAGGAATCCAACCGTGAGAGGTCCTCTTTAGTCATGATCTCCACGACCCCGAGCGCGATTGTTTGTGCACGGAAAACACACTCCAACCCTTCCCGAGTGGATACAGGCCCAAGTTTGAATGTAATGCATGGTAGCTTCATCCGTTGTCCCACAAAGAACGGTACGGGAATTTCGTCCAGTTGGTCGTACAGTTTCATCACCAACGACAAATTGAGCGAAGAAGCCAACAATCTCGCAATGTCGGCATCCAATTCGGTGCCTCGGGGGGGCAGCGGAATGCATGTTGTCGGTAACTGGCTAAACACAGCGATCTCAACAGGAAGGCAGCTGTTGAAGCTCCCTGATGTCCCTATCCAGGCGAGGATGCTCGCGTCCCCCGAGCTCGTGAGGAGCTGCGCCAAGAGTTTCCCGAGTGCCTTGTCTCCTTCCCCATATACAATTGGCAAGGAGATCGAGAATATTCCAAGTAAAGAGTAGGCCGCATCCTCCACTCGGGTTGTTTGCCGCGGGGAAGCCATATGAAGCTTATCCCGGATATCGTCTAGACCCGGCCGAAGTGACATCAAAGCGCGTGCCGAGACACCTGTGGCCTCCTCCATTTCCAAGATTATTTCAGGCGACTCTTTATGGTTGGGAATGTCGAGGTTCAGATATGGAGTCCAGTCCTCGTTATAAAATCGGACCACTTTCGAGGCGTGATATTCCTGGAGTGTCCAGGCTCGGCTGTTCCAGATGCTCCTCCCAAGATCACCACGTTGGGACGGAGAGCGAACGCCACGGAGAAGAACGACCGTCAGAGCAGAACCCTCATACCACTTGAACATAAGAACTAATGCCTCTTGGAGTACATGATGATCTGCTTTGTTTATGCAGCACGTGTCGCTCCACGCCCAGTGGAACCCAGCGTCCCGCACAATCTTGCAAAACATCTGCAGCTTGTTGTGGGTAAGAGACTCTTCTAGATCGTACACCACGATGTGGACGACCTTTTCGAACAAGGGTTCGTTGTCTTCCCACTTGTGCGAAAACGTTGCATAACGATAGTATGCCGCAACTTCTTGCTCGATGCGTGCGTGATCGATGCGTTCCGTCATGGACAAGATGAGCTCTGGGAAGACTGGCAGTGATTCAAATGCAACGGCCTGCTCATATTTATTGCAGAGGCGACCAGAAATGGTATTAATGAGCACTTGTGGCGATTCACGAATAGCATTTTGAATGGCCTCTCGAATCGTTTCTTTCGTCTGAACATATTGGCGAGAATGTGCTACGAGACAAAATCAGTCGATAAAATTAAATGTGGAGCTATCACTCTTACCGCGAATCTCTGGATCAGGCGACTCTGACATCTTCGACAGCATTATCTCAAACGCATCTAATGCATCTGTATGACGTCCGGCCCCACGTAGTGCTTCATACTTTCTCTCGTAGCCTAATTGTGACGACGGATCAAGACTGATGACCTAACAATCCCGCTCAGCAATGATGCGCTCGGCTACAAAACAATCCATACCTCGTGTGCGTCGCTGAGTGCATCCGCCCACAAACCCCTTGCCTCATATGCTTTGCTTCGCTTACCGAATAGGGCTTGTGGGGCAGCAGTATTTAGGGACAACGCGGCTGAATACAGTGAAATAGCTTCATCATATTGGCGAGCATTCATCGCGGCGTCTCCGAATCCTTCAGACTTCCCGCGACAACGAGATTTAAAGTCTGAGGGAGCGGTCAGATAAGCATCCGCGCGCTACATGTAGAGTTACTAACTGATAATCCATACTGCTTGTTCACCCTCTTGTTCCTGTGCTAATTCGTTCACCATCTCATGAAAACATTCAATTGCATCTGTTATGCGGTCGAGTTTTTCGAGACGTTTACACAGTGCTCGATAAATTGCAATCCTGGAGACGTTGAACTAAAATCAAAATATAAACCTTACAACATTATATCAATGGAGATATACACTTACGCCACCGGCATTGGTCAAGACGTTCCTCCAAGGCTCATTTTTTACTTCAACTTTTGCCCAGTCCATCAATACCCTCTCATGATCCCACGGAGACAACGGATCGAGAGTTATCGCCTAACGACTCTGCGTTGGCAGGCTTAGATGACCACAAGTCTAAAATGACATACCTGGCTGATATCATCCAAAGCGTCAGCCCATAATTTTTTGGCCGCATATAC
The DNA here is from genome assembly GCA_038089875.1 of Fistulinella prunicolor. NCBI lineage: Eukaryota > Fungi > Basidiomycota > Agaricomycetes > Boletales > Boletaceae > Fistulinella > Fistulinella prunicolor. Next base: position 17,094 of record JBBPLP010000562.1, read on the forward strand.
CTTACTTCGCTTGATGAGAACGTCTTGTGGAATGGGAGGATCGAGAGACAATGCCGCTGAATACTGAGCAATTGCATCGTCGTGTTGTTTGGTATGTGCTGCTACATCTCCAAAGCGCACTAGCCTTTCAGTGCAGCACTGCTGGAAACCTAAGTATTTTCGAATAAATGACAGCCAGGTAGTATGTGTGATGCCTCACAAAGAATCCATTTTGTCTGCTCATCATGTGCGTCCATTCTCACGTGCAACTCGCACACCATTTGTTGCAAACATTCGATTGCCTCCGTTACACGGTTGCTAATTTCAAGGCGTTCACATATTACTCGATAAATTGCGAACCTCGGGGCCTTGAACTGAAATCATGAGTTTTATCACAAAACATGTCCATAGAGATGTACTTACAGAACCAGCGTTTGCTAGGACGTTCCTCCATGACACATTTATTAGTTCTATCTTTGCCCACTCTATCAATACGCTGTCGTAGCCC
>JBBPLP010000563.1:0-17550 GCA_038089875.1 Fistulinella prunicolor
GCCTGTCCCCTTGTAAACCCGCAGCGAGCCATAAGAATTTCGACGGTCATCTTCTTTCGGTATGCTGCATATTTCCTTAGCGCCTTTGGGAGGAGATTAATATATGATTTCGCTCTTGCAAGCCCGGCATTGCGAGAGCAGACACAATCTTCGAGCATAGCTTCAATGGACAGTCTAGACTCCGCTCGCATTTCGTTGGGTTCGATGCCGAGCGAATCGTCTAAATGTGCAAGCGACGGTGTGCATGAATGGCCAATCACATTCCCACCGATGGACTTCACAAGGTCCTTGCCGTTCATCTCCCACCATTTCTCCGCAGGATATCGCGATTCGACGTGAGTAACGACGACCGCGACCGGGGATCGGCCTTTACAAAGTATTTCTTCAACCAGCCTATAACCACTGATTTCCTCCGCGGTAAGTCTTCCGCATCTCTTGCAAAACACGAGCAAGTCGACACCATCCTCGTCGGCCAGGTCGCGAACAAGTCGACAGGCATTCTCTAGACCTCCCATGTACGAACCGTGGTCAGTGTGGACTTTGTCAACGCCCATAGGGTCCCAAATGCGCAACTGCTGCATCCCCATGCTGAGCCTGTATGAACGGGCGTAAGTTATTGCCCCTGGGCTGGTCTCCGCACCGGGATGTCCAGCAATAAGATTAACAATTTCGCTCGTTCCGGCTCCTGTATCTCCAAAGAAAACAACGTTGAACACAGGTAGTGGCCCTCTAAACGTTTTCACCAGCGCCGCGGCCTCCGAACTGGTCAACCTGCACTGGGAAACGAGGTCGAGAGAGGCCGTCATATAAGACGAGAGATCCTGACGCAGGGGGATGGGGGGAACAGTGGTGGCGTAATTTTGCAAAAGTTCTTTCAGGGCATGTTTAGACTGAAGATAGCCAGTCGGATCCGTTGTGACGCATGCATGTGGGATAGATTGAACGGGAATGCTGGTTCGTTGAGCGATGTCACGTTCGTTGCGTTCCCACCACCCTTTGTCGGGTGTGTCAAAGTGAGTCACGACGAAGGCTATTGGGGCACGACCGCCGTAGAAGAAATCATTGATCAACCAATAAAGACGGCGAAGTGAAGGAGTAATGATGCCCTTGGGTGCACAGATAATGATCAGGTTGACACCTTGAGAGAGGTTTCGCAGGACAGCATGCGCCTGTTCGTAAGGTAAAAGATGGTTGGGCCCATGCGCAAGGAAGAATCCCATTGTGTCCCATAGCCGGACCTGATTTCCGTCGATGGAAATCTGGTACGATCTGGGTCCCATGGTACACGGCTCTACACCCGAGGAGATCTGTGCAACTTCCTTCTCGGCTAGAAGATTGATGAGCGAACTCTTCCCGGATCCGAGGGCACCAAATAGTACGACGTTGACGTCGGATGCAGGGCTGCGATTGTCGGTCAGGCCGTGGCAAGGAGATCTTATATATCACATACTTTGGCCGATATAATTTCTCGAGTCTTTCTGTGGAGAATGACAATACTTCTTCGGCTGACGGCCGATTTCCTGGATCTCGCGGGGACCAGCATCGTTCAATGAAGTCCCAAACACCGTCCGGAATATTGGCAGGCCACACTGGACGTGGTGGGTTCTGGAACTCCTTTAGTTTGTTTTCGGCTTCCCCCCTCTTTTGCCAAGGATATTGTCCCGAAAGGATCTGTAGGTATGATTGAGGAGTTGAGGACGGAAATCGACAAAAACGACATACAAAGAGCATGACGCTGCCGAGAGGGTAAATATCGTTTTGTAGTGTTGCTTGAAACCCGAGCTTTAGGTACAAGTCTGGATACAGCGATTCCGGCGCAGTCCACAACACCGGGCCTAGAGAAAGTTGGTCCGATCCCGGGCGGAGAGCAAAGTCGATGAGCCGCGGGTTGTGCACATCATCAATCAAAATATTCCCCTAAAAATCAGGTGAGTCTGATGAGCATCCTCGTAAGCAAGTGATACAACTAACAGGGTGCAGATGACCATGAATAATGCCTTGCGAGTGCACTACGGGAAAATGTCATGTAAAGGCTAAAAAACTGCAATAGGTAACCATACGATATTCTACCCCGGCAGCCGATCCTTTTATCTGTGACCAATTAGTCATTTGCTAGCTGGGAAAAACGCATCATACTCACCAGTTGGACACGCTCAGCGCGCGATAATTTGGTTCCGAACTGGTGCATGTATTCGAAGAGCGTTCCCTTTGTCATCCACCTGGAAGCTATGCAAGGTAGTTCGGATCCGAATTCTTTGCTGTCACATACTATCCCCAGAAGTGGGACAATGTTGGGATGCTGTAATCTTTTCCATATAGCAAATTCACGCCCCACTTTCTAAATTCACATTGAAATGAGTAAGACGCATAGCAGAGCATTGTCGTCAACCCACTCGCATAAACTCTTCCTTTTTAGTTGGGTGGAAGTTAGGAGGAAAGGTAATAGCCTTGACTGCGACCTGAACGCAAGGAATTCAGGTAAAACTCGAGTGAAGTCAGAGCATAAACGTGCTAACATCCATGCTCTGCGCATAGTACAAGCAATGATACACAACGCTGAAAGAACCAGTTCCAGCAATACGAACCAACTTGAGCTTGCCGGTGAGATCTGGCAGCTGGGAGAGATCGATTTGTGCATCTATTGAACTGCAGGAACGTACTATGTCAGGTAAAAGAAGGTTTACAAAGATGATGGCATACGCTGACACCATTGTATGGGGAATTGAGGGTGCCGACGAAGCCGCTGGAACCAAGTTTTCTGGCCATTTATCTGCTCCGCAATGTGATATTATACTACTCGCCGCAGTGATTTCGAAGTAGCAGCGTGCAGGCACTTGTCAGCATGACGCATTAGAATGTCCGAAACAAAGTGCTTTTTGTGACCGTTGATCCACATGGTGAAAATTTCCGCTGTCGCCGTGGAACATTCGAACCCCGCCTTGCATCTTAGATTTTGCCCCTCTCATAAGTAGGCGCAGCATTCGTCGACATTCCCGCAAACATACACGCGCATTATACGCTGTACACGCGCGTGCCATAATGCATGATGCATGATGCATGATGCATGATGGCCTGCCCCTTCACTTGCCCGTCGTGCGCTTCCCCTGTGCGCTTTTGTAGATGCATGCACGTCTTCAATGCAATCTGCATCTGTGCGTGGACTTGGCACTTTCCGGCGCCGCCAGCCCTGGCAACCTCGTTCGCATGCTGTAAATCAATCGATCGCCAGCACCTTTTGATACCATCACCCCTCGTAACATTCACCTGGCTTCCACATACCTACCGCCCGACCTCACCCGCCTGTTTCCTGTTTTCAAAAGTCATTCCCTCACCAGGCGTGTTTTCCCCGTCTTCTTTCCGTTCCTGCAAGCCTATCAGCGGTCATTGCCTGCCGCCTTGCTCAGGCATGCGAGCTATAACAACTTCAAGTGTACACCCTTTTCTCGCCTTCCACGGATTACCTTATCCTTTTACAGAATCTTTGACATCGCGGCGTTCATGTTCATGAACTTAAATGAAACCCCTGCCTACTGCCATTCCCTTTGCAAGTGGCATCCAGACGACACCGTTGACGCCATACTATTTGGTTCCCTCGCATATCTCGTCGCTCTCAGTACCCCTGGCGTGATGGTGTGTCACCCCTTTTCGATCCCGCCAGCATCTTGTTTATGGCATGTGGCCCATATACATAGTAGGAGTCATGGCAAGCGAACCGACGCGTTGACCACGAAAATCGCTCGACTACATTCAAAGGTTATTATATGGCGTAATAATTCGTCGATATGAATTTGCTCTCATCAACGATCGGGTTTCGGAGACGAATTGATGATACAACCCACCCACACGGGTCTCTGCGGGCGAAACGGCATGTCGGGCGGGACGTTGAGGCAAGAAAACCTGATGTGAAATCGGGTCTTTTGGCCACGTACGCGGGGACGGTCACTAAAATGCCGAAAATGGTCAAAGTTCGACCGCTTTCACGGTGTCACAGACTTGATGAATAGCCTTGTACGCATGGCTATCACTCCTCTCGTCCTCGCTTACATCCTTACACTCTTCTCCAGACCCTTCACGCACGAGGGGAAACTCCCGAGACTCTGGACATCATCTGCATCACCCTCAGCCTTGCGCGGATGGATGTCTTTCCACTCGTGGTCACCTCCATAATGGTTCCCATCAGTCAGTTAGGATGGTGTGGAGAGAGTACATCACCTTTCCTCCCATTTGCCGACGCCAGCTGAGTCGGTCGCCTCCATCACAGCCCAGTGTTCATCATCTCGAGCATGTTGTTGATCACCGGTCTGCCTATGTTGCAACTTGCCGCTTGCTTGGGTGCGTCTCCTTTCTTACTTCCACTGCTTGGATACATGTTCATTGTGGCTTTTTCCCATCGACTCCTCACAGGTCCCAATATACCAAAGCCACGACCGGCACAGACACGAGTAGATGGTTGCCTACTATAAATACCTTCTCTCCTGGACCATCTTTTGGTTATATTGCACCCACACCACCTCCGATGATCATGAGCATCATGGATTTTATTTGCGTGAACACCAGCTATCACATCCCTCTGAGGCCTTTGGTAATGCACTGATGGAGGCGTCATCTAACATAGCGTCTTGTATGTATGTTATTTTATATGGCCGAGCTAGCTTAGTATGTATAAATGGACAAATCCTTCGGATGCTGTGCGCAGAAAGCGCCGAGGACCCCTTCCTTGAGTGTAGTTTGTGTAATACTGCGGTACTGCCACGGTCAAGACATAGACTCTGACCTCAGGCTTCGAACCTTCGCTTGCGCTTCGTTCCATACTGCCAAGTAATTCCATCTATGCTCCGCAAGATCTGTACCACACGTTGAGTCAACACACGCCCAGATATTCTGCCACAAAATGACTGGTCTTCGCGATCATTTCAAAATCCATTGGACCCGGGTATATACAACGTGTATGATTGACGACAAAATGTTTTAACTTTTAAGTGAGCGGAGCGACCATGTAACAAGTGTAGACAATGTGACAGGCATTGCTGATCAGTACTCAGTGTTCCATTATATTCATCGAAGTTCGATTCATCGGGACAGGGAGATTCAGGATACCAAGCCATAAAACAATGCAGAATATTTCATAGTGTCCACTGGATGCGAGCACCGCCCGCCATGCGCAACCGCTCGATGGCCTGATATGGAAATCAATAACTCACACGATCGCATAAATGAGAATCTGCGTATTTTGGCGGCCTCGTGTACCGGAATTTGTAGACGGACGGGTGAGAAGGTGATGGAGTATGATAAGAAGAAAGGAGTCACGTACGTGCTACCTAACCAAGACTTCCTGTAGCTCGTTCGTACAGCCCTGCAAGATGGAACCATTATATAATATTCCCAGGTGGGGAAGGAATAGGGAAAGGGGGACCCGAAGGAACGGAGCAGCAAGATCCGGCTTGGCCGAGGCTGCAACGTTTTCTTCGTCTCGCACCGCCATTGCGCCTACGCCGCATCATCGCTCTGACCCTGTCATACTGTGTAGTAGGACTGGCAAGCGTGTGGTACCGTCGCGCGAAAATGGTAATGTGATTGTTGGGTCTCGCGATGAATGATGCACGTTTTCGAAAACAATTAAAAATGTTTGTGTCGAGATACATATTTCCGTCCTGCGCAACATCCGTCCTTCCGCCGCATACTACATACAATATAACTTACTGAGTACTGAAGATGCACAAAGGACGATTGCTTCTGTGGTGACATGCTAAAGGGCATGAGGTCGATCTGCACCTGTTTAAGACTGATCGTCCGATATTTGTTATGCGGGCTCGGCTTCCTTCTCCGAATAAAGGGAACTTCGAACTTCGGAACTGCGCCAAACCAGAAGCGAAGTCCAACTTCACCACGTATTGCACGAATCACGGTCTGGCTAAGGATTCCTTTTACTGAGGCACAGCCTGAGCGTACGATCGACGATGCCACATGATGCCAGTCCATACGCTCACCAAGAATGGAATGGTGAACAAGAAAGTGAGTCCGATTTTCTGTTCAACAAGTTTGGGAGTGATTCTTGGAGCCGGTGGAACGAACGAGCAGAGAGCGCTCCCGATGTGATCGGATTGGTCGCATACTAAGTAATGGGCTTTCACGGCGTGACGTGTCCAATATTACTTATGGAACACAAGGGGCCACCACAAATGTCATTTCTTGTATGTATGTACCGGCTTTGCAACCGAAGACGACGCTGTATACTGTATACAACGTATGATTGCTCACTCTGTATGATTAAGTATGATCATGATTATCAGCCTTGCACGGAGAAGAAATTAGAAGCATACAAAACAAATAGTCCCAATTAGATTTTCGACTCGGAATAAGAACGGACACGAGAGATGCGGCCATGAGCAAACGGCAGGAAATTGGAAAACTAAGACGAGATAAAGAAAAAAAACAGGAGCTGTGACAACATTCTTTAGCTACGCGTATTATGGATACAACTTGATGTTTCTACTGCTCTAAATGCAGTGGCGATAATCTATATATAGATATCATATAAGTAGACGCACAGGTGACCGGTTGGCTTGTGTCCAAGGGTTATATGCAACCAGTGCGGGCTTCAGTATACTTGACCACTTAACCGTTGTGCGACTGGATGAGTCTCTCGGCCTGCTCCCTGGTAAATCCATACTGATTCATAAGGGCTTCGACGGTCACCTTCTTTTCGCACGATACATATCTCCTGGCTATCAGCTTCGAAAGGATTGTGTCCTTTGAAAACCAAGTGCGGCGAGAGCGGACGCATTCCTCAAGCATAGCTTCGACGGATAATCTATAATTCACTTGAGTTTTGTTAAGGTTGGCCCCGTGCGAGTCGTAGCTCGCGAGCGGTGGTATGCATGAATGGCCAATCACTTTCCCGCCCAAGGTCTTCACAAGGTCCTTGCCATTGATCGCCCACCATTTCTCCGCAGGATATGGCGATTCGACATGAGTGACGATGACAGCGACCGGAGATTTCCTTTTGCAAAGTAGTTCTTCAATTAGCCTGTAACCACTTAGCTCTTCCGCGGTTAGCCTTCCGTGTCTCTTGCAAAACACGAGCAGGTCAACGCCACCCTCGCCGGACAAGTCACGGATCAGTTGGCAGGCATTCTCTAGGCCACCCACGTAAGAATCACCGTCAACGCGAACTCCATTGACGATCATGGGGTCCCAGATGTGGAACTGTTGCATCCCCGTGCTAACCACGTGTGAACGAGCATAAGTAATTGCCCCTGTATTGCTCTCTACTCCTGGATGTCCAGTAATGAGATTGATGATCAAGTCATTTGTTTCGCCACAGAATACAACGTTGAAAGGGCGTAGTGGTCGCCTGAGCTTCTCTACCAGAGACCTAGCCTCGGACTGGCTCAGTCTGCAGCGGGTAGTGAGGTCGGAAGAGATTGCCGTATAGGACGAGAGATCATAGCGTAGGGGAATCGGGGTGACAATGGTGGCATAAGTTTGCAAGAGTTCTTTCAGTGCGCGTTTGGACTGATCACAGCCAGCCGGGTCCGTGGTAACGCACGCATGTGGAATGGATTGCATAGGGATACCAGTCCGTCCGGCAATACTATGTTTATTGCGTTCCCACCACTCTTCGTCAGGTGTGTCCAGGTGAGTGGCGACGAAGGCTATTGGGGCACGGCCGTCGTGGAAGAAGTGGTTGATGTACCAATAAAGGTTGCCGAGTGAGGGCGTGATCATGCCCTTGTGCGCACAGAGAAGAATCAGGTTAACGCCCTGAGGGAGGTTTCGCAGGACAGCATACGCCTGTTCGTAAGGTGAAAGGTGGCCAGAAGATCCGTCATGTGCAGGGAAAAATCCCATCGTGTCCCATAGGCGAAACCGATTTTTGTTGACGGAAATATGGTACGATGTGGGTCGTTCGGTGCACGGCTCCGCTCCTGAGGATGTCTGTGCGATTTCCTTGCCTGCAAGAAGATTGATAACCGAGCTCTTCCCTGACCCGAGAGCGCCAAATAGCACGACGTTGATAACGGATGTAGGACTGTAATATATTGTCAGGATCTGGCATGGGAATCATAAATCAACCCACCTTGGCCGTAATAATTGCTCGAGTCTATCTGTAGAGAATGACAATACCTCTTGGGCTGATGGGCGATTTCCTGGTTCTCGTGGGGACCAGCATCGTTCAATGAAGTCCCAAACGCCGTCCGGAATATTGACAGGCCACACTGGACGTGGTGGATTATGGAACTCCTTTAATCTATTTTCAGCCTCCCCTCTGTCCCGCCAAGGATATTTTCCCGAAAGGATCTGCAAGTCCGGCTCAGAAATTGGGAGATGGAAATCGGAAAGGACAACATACAAAGAGCATGATGCTAGCAAGAGAGTAAATGTCGCTTCGAAGCGCGGCTCGAAACTTCGGATTTGAGTACAGCCCTGGGTACAGTAGCTCCGGTGCAGACCACAATGCCGGACCAGGAGGAATTGAATGGGTATATATGCATGAAAAAGATTCCTCTGGAACTGGGTAGAGAGTCTGAGATGATCCCAAGTTGGTGAGACGTGCATTATGGCCGTCGTCGATCACAATATTGGCCTATAAATCATATGAGCCTGGCGAGTCAACATCATAAACAGTGATATAACACACGGGGTATAGATCTCCGTGAAGGATGCCCTGCGAGTGCACTACGTGAGTATGTCATTTAGATGCCACGATAATTGGAATAGATAAACATACAATATTCTACTCCGGCAACCGATCCTTTGATCTTTAACACCAATCAGTCATTTGAAACTGAGAAACAAATGGACCATACTCACAAGTCGGATGCGATCAAGAAGTGAAAGCTTGGTTCCGGTCTGTTCTACATACTCGAAAAGTGTTCCATGTGCCATCCACGTCGAGACTATGCAAGGAAGGTCAGACCCGAAGTCAGACCCGTTTGCCGTCCCCAGGAACGGGACAATGTTGGAATGCTTTAGTGTTCTCCATATTCGAAGCCCACATTTCACTTTCTAGATTCATACTAAAAGTGAACAAAACGCGAAGCAGATACTTCCTCATCAACTCACCCGCAAAAACTCTTCCTTTTCGTTCGGGTCGAAGTTAGCAGGGAAGGTAATAACCTTAGCTGCAACCTGAACATAAGTGAGATCATGAGTAAGCGTTGAGTGAAATCATGCTAACTTTCATTCTCTCTTCGTACAAGCAGCGATACACGACGCTTAAAGGGCCTGTTGCAACAATACGAATCGACTTAAGCACGCCAGTGAGATCTAATGGATCGCGAGGATCAACGTTCAGATGTGAATCTGTTGAGCTGCACCGACACACGTGAGAGGTGGCAAGAATGAAAGAGAGACGGTGACGCACCCTGGCGCCATTTTTCAGGGCGTGAATGGGAATGTAATAGCAGAGTCGCACCGTAGTGGGTACTAGAATCCAGTTTTCCAGCTTTTATCTTATATTGAAATAGGTTCTGCGGTGGCCAAGTTCATTCCTCGGTCACGGCGACGGCAGCGTGACATCATAGCCTCGATCGAAACAAAAATGGAGATGTCAGGCAACCAAGGGGTTATGTAGCTTAAACACTGCATATATTGCAGGCGAGTATAGATTTGGTCAAACGAAGGCATCGTAATAATGTGACACCCACAGGAACTCACCATATATGTAGAACGTATGCGCACTGCTTGTCAGATCTTGTCGTATATGGCCGAGGATGGTATCCCCGCCGACAACCAGTTTCAACGATGTGGTACCGTGGCATGAAAGCGACAAAGTTGTGCATTGGAAGTTTGGAACCAGAGATGGTCATAGTAGCTTGGTCGGTTCGCCGGAACATACCTATCTTAGGTCACTGATGGCTGCAGCTGATAAGAGATTCGGGACTGATAAGAAGCTTCCTTAGGCCCCGCCTTCAAGTTCCCCCATACAGCCCGGGGTAGCAGCGTAACCCCGACAAGAGTTTTCCCAGGCTGGAAAATGCTGTACCGGGACTGTAATAATACCACCTTGCGAGTGTATAGGGCCCTGGTATTCGGAAAGGAGTGCATGACGGACGCGACGAACAGGCTATAGGCTGCTCGTGTCGTCTCTCTCTCTCCTCTACTCACCTTGTGGTTCAAAGCCAATTCCGATCCATCGTTGTCGTCCCAAAATGGAACTCGGAACCAAACAGTTGGGCGTAATAGGCTGCACTGGCACAGCGACCGGGTTTCCTCAGGCCGAATCCCGACTCATTAATTACGGCGGAGTCTTGCTCGTTGCGCAAGCAGTCGGAAAGCGGCGATCACCTTCACCGCACACAGCGCGCACTCTAGCTATTCACGGGTCTCACCAACTGCGGCTCGCCGCTCCACTGGCCCACAGCATGCTATATTTATCAGGACAAGGTTTATACACGTGATTCTGTAAATATCTGTCGGTTATAGACACTTATCTGCAAATTGCCACTTTTTCTTGAGGTAGTATGTAAGCCAATGCAAATGTTTTGGCTCGAATGATGGTTGATGATGGGCCTTCGTCCATTTTCTGACAGAATCGACTTGCTTCGAAGGTCACTTGCAGTGCTCTTGGGTGCTCTTGGGTCACGGGTGCAGTGGTCCTAATAGAACGGATCCGAATTTCTGGGCCTGTGGCAACCGAAAAGCAGTGACTATTTGCATCAAAGGCCACAGTGCACTATGACAGCGGGCTTTAATTTGGTCGACGTAAGGAATGCAGCTGTTAGTATGTAATCTACAGCAACACCATAAAAGACTCATTGTTGTCTTTCCACAGGCTCATGACAGCAGAGAAATTCTGGAAAGTCTTCGCTGTGCATTCCCTCTCTGTTAGTGCACTGCATGCGTTTCCTGAATATGATCGAGATCGATCTCAGGTTTTGATTTGGTTCCGATCGAAACTCCGCTACGACACCCAGTACTGGCGAACTGATGGTGTCGTTGTTCACTCCTCCATCATCTTTCGACGTTTGAAATGGACTGTCATTCTACCCTAGGGTAGACGTTTTCCACCGCTTCACTTCCATTACCCCACGGTCGTCGTAGCCTTACAGCAACGTCAGCTGTAGCTCGAATTAGCCCGGACAAATTGTCTTATGAAAACCGGTCACACAATAAGGATCTGGGAAGCGACGATCGGTTCGCGGAAGTCACAAAAGACCAAAACCCCCTGGGACAAACAATGTTAGCAGGCCGCGTACAGCATCAGAGAGGACCCAGACTTCATGTGTGATCCTCAGTCCACGGTCAGTTTCGATGTGGTTGCGGAAAACTTAGGGATGTAAATTAATGATGGCATACACTGCAGGTATGCTTCTGTGGCGTACCTAGAGTCTCGGTCCATGGAGATATTCGGAGTCAACCAAACTAGAAAGGATTCGGAATAAAGTTTGGTTAAGTTCTAACTTGCTCCCTCCCCGTCAAAACCCCGTCCTCTGTAATGCATTTATACAGCTCAACAGATCCGCGTCCAAGAGTCGATCCCCTGCGACCCACCGGGTCTCGGCGGCATGCTTAAGCTGATTCATATTAACGTGAGTGGCTCTTTGTCGTTACCTGTATACAGAGAGCATGGGGGTTAGCATGATCACACCCGAGCTTTAATTGAGATCTCACCTACGTTCACGTTGTGGTCAAGGCTACCACCCTCCCTCTTAGCCTCGGCACAACCGACATGAAAGGATTCACGCGAGTGAGTTTGTGACGATGTATGTATTTGCCCTGCGTTTTGTTCACTTTTAGTGTGAATCTAGAAACAAAACGTGGGCTTGCAATATAGAGAATTACAAAGTATCTCAACATTGTCCCGCTTCCGGGGAGGATAAATAGGCATGAATTCGAGTCCGATCATCCCTGCATAGTTTCGACACAGATGGCATATGGAACGCTCTTCGAGGATGTGAAACAAGCCGGAAACCAAGCGTTCACTTTCTGATAGTGTCCAACTTGTAAGTATCCCCATTTTATTTCCCTGGGAAATTTGGATGGCTGGTCGCCGTCACAGGTCAGAGGATTGGTTGCCAGAATTGAATTTCGTTTACACACTCTAATTGGTACGGCCTTTAAACGATATCCTCCGGTAGTACATTCACGAGTAATTATTCATGGAGATTACAACCAGCGGATCCGACTGGTTGTGATCAGTCCGAACATTCGCCGAAAGATCTCTTGCAAACTTATGCCACCACCATCGCCCCAATTCCTCTGCGTCTTGATCTCTTGTCTTCTACGACAGCCTCTTCCGGCAGGCTCGCTGCCTACTGTATCTGACTAGGCCAGTCCGAAACTATGTCTCTGGTGGAGAAGTTTAGGAGACCACTACGCCCTTCCACCGTTATCTTCTGTGGAGAAAAAAAGAGCTCGATCATCAGTCGCATTGCTTGCTTAAGTGGCTAAGTAGATGACTAGCAAATGTACTCCACCTGTGTTCCGTAAATTTAAACGCTTTACTGTTGTCCAAGGTATCTACGACCTGGGTTGCTGCGTGGGAACGAAGGACCAGTGCGGGAACTTGAAGGCTCGACGTTTCAAGGCCATTTCTCCCCCATCCGCCCGTAAAGAGTAACGCAAACCGTGGATGGGGCCTCTGCTTACCTCGACGCTGACGCCCGCCGATACCATGCCCGTGTGCCTACCCTCCGTCTAAGCTAAATACCCAGCTGGTCTCGCATCCGTCAGCAGGAGAGTTTTTGCACTGACTGAAGGCGCTAATGACCAATGCCAGGTGAGCTGCAAGAATATCTTGCATCCTATTGACTTGCAAATGTACTCACAAAGGCAAAGGCGAACGACTGGGGTGTGTCTTGTAAGAACATCCATATCTTGCTTAGCTGGACTGTTTGACCAGTTTTTCGTTTAGAGATGTGGTGTCCCATAATCGTGTACAATTGATTTTGACACATTCTCCAATGCACTTACCTTTTGATATGCGGGGATCGACCCAAAGCTCAAGCTTGCAATGAAGGTGGGCCAACACTTACGGCGTGCTGCTTGTACGATGCTGATATCGAAAATTGGTATAGAATCTGAAATACAAACATCCCAATAAGTCTACCAGTTACACCCCACCAACTGCTCATTGGTAGTGACGACAACCAATCTTCATCCTGTGAACGAATGCTGACGGTTCTCCGAGTAGTTTGGGACGGCTACAAATCCCGTCAAAATGGTATCAACGAAGACGAATGAATTATCGCTTTGACTTCGCATTTCGAGACGATCGTGAAGTTGCAGCTCGACCCCCACGCGACTTGAATGGTTAGATCAAAATTATCTGTCACAGTTCTTGAAGGCGCACTGTGGACACTGGTAGCCGGAACCCCGCACGCATCAATGAGATGTAAGTTCGATCCTGGACTCCAAGAGCAGTGCCCAGTATCGGTTGATGTGTACAAAGTACCACGCGCGCCCGGTGACTGTCTATGAGCCGATTATTGGTAGTACCGTGTGTGCAGAAATGTGATCGTGCAATCTCGATTTGGCTCTCGAGCTAGGAGAACGTTGTCGGCCTTGCATACCGATGCTCGTGCAAAGTTCATGTTTTATGTACGTTCCTTATTGAGTGCTAAGTACTGAGTTAGCAAATGATTTTGTCTTGCTGTCATACGTACGAATACAATCGTCACCTGCTTGTCACCGAACATGGGAGAGACGTAGTCCGCAAGTCCCAAGTATTACAAAACGGTATACCACCGGTCAATCAAATGTTCACTGGCAATTCAAGTCTGACCTTCCCTTCTCACGGGCTAATTGATTAGACGGCCGTGGAACACGGCCAACACGACCAACCTATGCAAGATAACGTCCCTGGATGCTGAAACAGGTTTGAATTACCAAACGTGATGTATGAACTTTGAATCCGGGCCGGAAAATTTTAAACGTACGCATAGTCATCCACAAGAGTGAGCAACTGAGGGTAGAATGAATGTCTTACCTTTTCAGAAGCCATCGTGTCTATCCCATTTGTTTGACCCCTCTGGCGGTCAGTGTATGCCCACCAGAATGGTGCCAGAGTTACTACTGTAGTCCCGCACAAGTTTTCAATCATATTGGGCACAACAGGCGCAAACAGCTTTGAGCAGAGAATGTTCCTGTAGAATCTAACGTGGGATGGCCCGAGGAGGAGCCGGGGTTCCACTGGATATCCATGAGCCATTGGGCGCATCACGGGAATCTACCACATATATAAAGGGCAGGGAAATTGAAAAATCAGATTCTAGTTGCACTGGCACAAATTGCTCCCACAGGACTCTACTATACCATCCACGCTCTGCAAATTATGATCCCAGAGTATGTTATACGTTACAGTCTTTCTTTCTTTCTTGCTCTAACGTGTGTGTATGCAGCTCAATGGATTCATATCTTAAAGTTGATCTCCCCGAAGATCTCACCAGCATGCTTCAGTTGGTTCGTATAGTTGCAACTGGCTCTTTAAGTGTCGTGTATCGTTGTCTGTATGCAGAAAACATGGAGGTTGGCATGGTTCTACTCAAGTTCCAATTCAAAGCTTTACCTGTGTTGCCTGTGTTCAGGTCGCAGTCAAGGCTATTACCGTCCCTCCTGGCTTCGGCCCAACCGAAAAGAAAGATTTCGCGCGAGTAAGCTGACAACACTGTATTTGCTCTGTGTTTTATTCATTTTTGATGCGTATCTAGAAAGTTAAACGTGAGCTTGCAACATGGAAAGCACTAAAGCATCCCAACATTGTTCCGCTTATGGGAACGGCATACGGTAAAGATTTCGGGTCTGATCTTCCTTGCATAGTTTCGCCGTGGATGACACGTGGGACGCTCAACGAACATGTCAAACAGTGTGGAACCAAACTCTCACTTACTGATCGTATCACACTAGTGAATATGGGTATTTCGTTGCGAACTGCAAATGACTGATCAGTATCACAGATCAGAGGATTGGTTGTTGGACTTGAATATCGTATGTTCACCAGTTCTAGTTGCTGTGGCCTTTGAATGACATTTTCCTGTAGTGCACGCACAAGACATTGTTCACGGAAATTTCCACCCTGTAGGTTATATTACCAACGTGCGACGGTGACTCGTCAAATTTATCTAATTTGAAGGCCAATATTGTCATTGACGGAGAATGTAACGCTCGTCTCACCGACTTTGGATTCCCTCTGTTTCTATATCCGATGCAGGACCAACTCTCTTACCTCTGGACAGATTCCATTCGTCCCGGGGGGCCCATGTGGGTTGCACCGGAAGTGCTCTACCCAGGTTTGTACCCGAAGCTTAAACTTCAAGCCACGTTGCGAAGCGACATATACTCGCTTGGCAGTATCATCCTCTTTGTATGTTATCTTTAGCTCTATGCCTTCGACTACTCAATTGGACGTCCAGACCCTTTCAGGGAAATATCCGTGGGGAGACAGGGGGGAGGCCGAAAATGGACTAAAGAAATTCCAGAATCCACCGCGTCCAGCGTGGCCTGTCAATATGCCGGACGGAGTTTGGAACTTCATTGAACGATGTTGGTCCCCGCTCGACCCGAAGAGCCGCCCATCAGCCCAAGAAGTGTTGTCATTTTCTGCAGATAAACTCGAGCAGTTGTTGCGACCAAAGTAGGTTGACGTACGATTCCCTTATCAGATCCTGACGGTCGATCATAGTCCTGCATCCGATATCAACGTTGTGTTGTTCGGTGCTCTCGGGTCCGGGAAGAGTTCAATCATAAACCTTCTTGCTGGACAGCCTGTCGCACAGATATCCTCGGACGCGGAGCCTTGCACCGAGCGGCCCAGATCATACAGGATTCCCCTCGATCAAAGGCAGTTTCAACTGTGGGATACGATGGGGTTCTTCTTGGCACACAAGGGACCCACCGATCATCTTTTACCATACAAACACGCGCATGCCGTCTTGCAAAAGTTCCCCGAGGGTGTTAACCTAATTCTCCTCTGTGCTCACAAAGGCATAATTACTCCTTCGCTTCGTCGTCTCTACTGGTTGATCAACAACTTCTTCTATGGCGGTAGTGCTCCAATAGCCTTTGTTGCGACTCACTTCGACACACCCGACGCGGAGTGGTGGGGACGCAATGTACACGATATTTCTCGACTAACTGGTATTCCCGCTCAGTGCATTCCACATGCGTGCGTCACCACGGATCCGACCGGCTGTGATCAGTCAAAACATGCGCTGAAAGAGCTCTTGCAAACTTACTCAACCGCTGTCGCCCCAATTCCCTTACGTCTCGATCTTTCTTCTGCCACAGCCTCTCTCGACCTCGCTACCCACTGCAGACTGGCCAGTTCGGAGGCTACGGCACTGGTGGAGATGTTTAGGAGACCGTCGCGCCCATTCAATGTCGTTTTCTTCGGAGAAACAGGAGCCGAAACTACCGCGATCGTTGATATCTTAGTTGGGCATCCAGCTGCAGAGACTAGTCCAGGGGTAACCACCTATCCGCGTTCATACATGATCAGCACAGGGACACAACATTTTCGCGTCTGGAATCCGGGCATGGGTGTCAACGAAGTACGCACAGGACACGATGCACATAGACGAGTAGATGATGTTGCTCGGCTGATTCGTGACTTGTCTGGCGAGGACGGCATTGACTTACTGGTCTTGTGCAAGCGATTCGGCAGGTTTAGTCCAGAAGAGTTGACTGCTTACAGTTTATTTGAAAGAGCCGTTTGCAGGGGTCAATCACGGGTTGCTGTCCTTGTTACTCACTTCGAATCACGACACCCTATGGAGAAATGGTGGGGGACGAACAAACGAGAACTCGTTAAATCCATGGGCGATGTGATTGGACATGCATGCATCCCACCGCTTGCGGGCTACAATCCAGACAGCACCAAACTCAACAAAGCACTAGTGCAATCTAGGTTATCCATTGAAGCTATGCTTGAGGATTGCGCCTCTTCCCGCAGTACCAGGTTTCTGTGGCCGAAAGTAGTATCGGCCAAATTCACCGCGAAGACGATAACCAGAAGGTGTGCGGTAGGCGGAAGGAATATCGGTATCAACAATTTTAGGGATTGTTGTAAATTAGTGAGGCAATGGGCCTGGAAGCTTAGCAAACAGTAGTTATGAGGTTACTTATATTGATTCGTCCTTGTTGTTCCCGGCTGGAAAACGATTGGGTCACTTTCCATGATCTTTGGAACTTATACATAGGTATTGCATAAAAGTTGTAGGACTCGCTCCAGGTTATTTGTATGCCCACTTTTCGATGAAGATCCACAAACAGCATGTCGATTGTTTTATATCGACGATGTCATTATTCGTGGCCCTCACGCCATTTGCTGACCGAAGAATATGCAATGCCAACAACACCAACGCATAAAGGGGGACACTGAATTAATCAACCTGTAACACGGGACCGGCGCTGGGCTCGGAACCGATCTGAGGTGTGAGTTCGAAGGGGATGGTAAAACCAGTGGGGCGTGAGGTGAGGGTGACGCGGCGCTGCGTCAAGATGATCGGGCGGGACGATGGGACGGAAGACGAAGAAACTGATACGACGTGACGTGAGACGAGAGAAACGATACGATTCAAGGGGGAACTGATACGAGAGTACGAACGA